>BOPP01000199.1:99282-122071 GCA_017312745.1 Gryllus bimaculatus
GGGCGGGCGGGCCCTTAACGAGGCCCATCTCCCCCCCGCAGAGGGAGGTCGCTCCGGGGCAGTCGGCGCCCTCTCGGCCTGTTTCCGACTCCAATCGCCCCGCAGCCCCGCTCCACGCCTCGCCCACACCGCCGGCCTCGCTCCGAGACTCGGCGCGGCTCTGGGCGATTAAGGGCCGCCCGGGGCGTCTAGGCGCGGGAATGCACTCTGGTGCGCGCGTTTGCGGTCAAGCGATTCCGTTGGATGCTTCGTATAAGCATGTCCTTTAGGCTCCTCGTTTAGGCGTCTCGTTTAGTGTCTCGTTTAGGTGTCTCGTTTAAGCGCCTCGTTTAGGAGCCTAATTTAGGGGTCTTGTTTAGGCGTCTCGTTTAGGCGTCTCGTTTGGCGCCTCGTTTTGCTATTTCTTTAGAAATTATACCACATTAGTTCGTCTCACTTCAATTGTTTTTTTTGTAATCAATTTTGTTTTCGACAAGTTGTACTTCACTAACTTTGCTGCATATCATGCCCAAATCTCGCATCATTGCTTCCAACTCTTAACGGAGGTAGCGTTTATGACGTCAACGAAGCCATAGTTTAACAGAAAACTATTGGCATGTGCGCTAGTTGACAAGTCTCTTTGATTGCAAATTTCACATCATGTACATAATAAATGAAACATGGAAAACACGTCAATTAGATAAACCCTACGTTTTTGTGCTTTACAAAAGGCACTTGTGATTTATTAACTTGTAGCATCAAAGGCGTAGCGGCGTTGAATGAACCGCCAGGAATATACGTGCTTTTGACATCCTGGTTAATGCAATATTTTATGTCCCATGAAAGCAATAAGCCAATTCTGCTTTTGGCAGTTGACGCACTATCATAGTGACGGATCAGCAACACAATTAGAATCGATATAACACAAATATTGAAACGATGGATCGACAACAAAATAATAATCCATATCATATAAATATTTATCACATTATTTTAGATCTGGTGTGACTATGAGAGAATACTTAAAAAAATAGTTGCTACCTGATCAATTGCATTACAATTTTTAAGGGATTCGAATATAAATGTGAAACAATGTAAAAGCAAGATTCAAGCATTTAATTATCAGGTAAATTGTTGCCAATAATTTAATGAAGTGCTATCACTAACTTTAATTAAAATATTAAAAATTAATTACGAAATGTGTAAAATAAAAATGAAATCATGTTTAAATTATAGAGGACGAAAAATACCCTTGGACAACGAGATTGGATTCGAAGATAAGGAAAATAGATTTGACCTAAGGTAAAGTTTTATAAATTAGGTGAAGTTGATATTTTTTTGTGAAGTTAATAATACATGTTTTAAGACATAATGAAAGTTTTATATGACAATTATTCACAATTAATTCGTAATTTGAAGTTTTAATTTATTAAAACATATAATTTAGAGACCATATGATATGTTTTGTCAATTGTAATTTGGATCTGAGATTTCAATGTAAGCCTTTATCTAAATGAACTCCTAAATTTTTAAGAAGAATATTATTTTCAAGCCAAGAAATGGTATTATTGCTAATGATAAGAGAAGAATGTTTTGAAGGGAACACAGAGTGGGAAAACTTAAAGCCATAATGATTTAATACGTATTAGTGATTTGTTAACTGCTCACTATAAAATAGTTTCGAGAGCAAAAAAAGGCAATTAATATGAGAAAGTAAAGTTGTAATCACAGCATGAATCCGAAACAGCGTTTTTGCACTGACTCGCCTACGTGCTATGTGTCGCGAGATTCGTGGCATCTTTTCCTGCCAGCACGCAGTCTTCATCTAGGCGTGGCTATCTGCGATATCAGTGGCAGCAATGAGTGTTCCCTGAAGCATCATTGATTCTGGGATTCGGGCGGTGTCGGAATTTCGACACTAGCAGCAGAGCTAGGTCGAAATCAACCACTATTTGGAGAAGCATTTTAGCTAGTCTACAGTATCACACATGGAGAGAGATCAGTCGAAAATGAGAACTTGTTCCAGCTGGAGAAACACTGCCACCTCTTGATAAATAACTTGCACAACACTTACGGGCCATGGTACGTAACCCACCGGGAAATACTAAATAATCAATCAATCATCTCTATATGTTCAACGAGTCCAGACACCGATGAAAAGTGCCTTATATCGCTAGTACTCTGGAACAAGTTGTTATATGTGTGCAGGGCGAGTTGTAGCAACAACAACTGCAAATAAATTACACACATGACCACAAAAGTACAACATACACTTGGAACTATAAAATTGTGGACCAAAGGTGTAAAGCTAATTTTGTCTGCTCTGAACTAGAGACCATACCCGGAGTTTTGCCATGGAGTTTCAATTGACTATACATTAAGTAGCTGGTTCAGAAAGTATTTGAAGGCAGTTTCAGTTCTGAGCCTAGCAATAATTTTGAGAGAATATTTTCCAAACAATTTAGCGTGAAATATAAAATGCACATGTATATGAGTAATAATAATATGGATGTGATTATATATACAGTAATAATACTGAATAAATTTAGTAAAATCGGAAAAGAAATTGTCTTTGAGGGGGTCATGACCTCTATAACTACCCCATTGAATCCGCAGACTACAGCACAATAATACTAATTCTAGCGAAGTTCATTTTCTCGGCGGGATTTCGTATTGTTCATGCGCTGTGAGCTTCTGAGGGAGAAGGCCAGCACTCAGAGGTCCGCCGCTTGTGCACCGCTTCTGTGCAATTGGTCGAACACATGTCGGCCGAAGAAACAATGGGGCCACGTGCGGCTCATTAGCCGGGCGCATATTCCGAATGTATGTTCCAGTGATCACTAGGCCCGCCACACAATGTGGCCACACATTCACGGGGAGCCTGCGTGCTGAATGAAGCTCACTCCTAGGCCTACGACGCTCAGGACGGGGAGGGGCGAGGGTAGATGAGCCAAGCCGGGGGAGCTGAAACTAGTAACTAGCTGGCGAATTTTGGTGATTAAAAACAACGTCAATAATTATCAATACATTTTTAAATGCCCTAAAAAAAGAAAGATGACGTAGAAATCCGATCAAAACCAGATCAGATTCAATTTAGAACTTAAGCTGTTCGATATATTACTGATGTAATCGAGGCTTCTTCCTTTCGTTTCTTGAGAACGTTAGGTTTGGACTGTTCTTTAAATTATCTCTATCTTTAGTTATCCCTAAATTGACCGAACCAAAAATGGTGCTGATTAACGTCTCAGGAACCTTACATTACAAACCCATAATGGCTGACTTTACAATTTATGAACAAAGAAATCGACTACGCTAACGGAGAATATTAGTTGTATGTCGTAAATATTATTTGAAGGAATTTCCATTAGAATGATATTCAAATTGGTGAAAGCAGGAAATATGCTTTAAGAATGACGGGAAAAGGCAAAAAAATGTCATAGTACAAATGGGCGAAAAATGCAATACAAGTCGTATAAAAGGGGGTTATTTTCTTTTTTAGAACTTAAATTAACATATATTCTGAAAGTTTGGCTCTAAAGCGAAAAAAATATATTTCAATTAAACTCGCCCCCAACTAATAAGGAATCAGTCTGTCGTGTTGCGTTAAAACGTGACTTAATGTTTGTCAGTGATAGTTAAAGCCGCGTGTAATTATTATGCACGTAAATTCCGAAATAAACCGCGAATTATACAAAAAAAGTAAGCAATTTTCCACGTAGTTTTGACGATTGAAACTTCACTTTGTACAAAACGTTCCTACTGCTAAAAGATTAACACTGTAAGGCCGCATTGGTAAGTATTGGGATGAAGATAGCATCTAAAGATTCTGAAGGCCCAGTTCACTGTTCACTGTTCGCACCACTCGAAATAATTCCGATAATACTGATTTATTTTGCACCTTCAGATTGTTTAGGCAGCTATAATTTTGCATTTGAGTCCCCCTAGCATTGCATAACAACAAACAAGTCGGATTTCCATATGACACGATGAATCGTTCTCTTGTGAGTAGTAATAACACACTGCGCACTTATGGCAGGCGAGCAGGCGCGCGAACACGTTGAGAGAGCAGGCCAGCGAGCAGGCGAGCGGGTGGGTGAGCAGGCGGCCGGGCTAGAGAGCGAGGAGAAGAGCGAACAAAGGAGCTTGCAGGCCGGCGGGCTGTCGAGCGGGCTGACGAGCGGGTTGACGAGAGGGTTGACAAGCGGGCTGACGGGCGGGCTGACGGGACCGGGGCTGACGGACGGGGCCTTTGACGGGCCGGGTGACGGGCCGGTGCTGACGGCGGGGGGCTGACGGGCGGGCTTGACGGGGCGGGGGCTGACGGCGGCGGGGGCTTTGACGGGCGGCTGACGGGCGGGCCTGACGGGGCGGGGCTGAAGGGGCGGGCTTAATCGACCGGGCCCTGACGAGCGGGGGCCTGACGAGCGGGTTTGTGAAAAAGCGGACTGACGAGCAGGCTGGCGAGCGGGCAAGAGAGCTGGCAGGTGCGGGTGCGGGTGCGAGAAGGCGCGAGCGGGCAAGGGAGCCGGCGGCGTTGGGGCGCTGGGAATGCGGCGAGGCGGCGCGCCGGGCGGCGCCGAGTCGCTCCGTGCTAATGCGCGACTCGCGACCGGTGCGTTTGACGTAATCGATTTATCCCGCCCCGGCGACCCTCGTCCGCCCGCCCTGTCGGACGCGTTCCTCGTCGCCCTTCACGCGCAGTTTGCGCCGCTGTTTGTCGCGTGTCGCGGGAGCGCCGCGTTGTTTCGCGTGAGCGCTGTCCGTGTCCGCAGGGACCCAAAGGGCTCGTCTTTCTTTAAAAGGGTTCGGGGAGAGCTGAGAGTCAGTGAGAATTTCCTTAATTACAACGCACGCTTATTTTCGCTCTCAAAAGCGGAGGAAGCAAAAGCAAACAGTACACGATAATTGGATTCCGTCCAGTGAAATTACTGAACAAGCGTTATGAGGTATTCCTCGACTACAATGATGACCATATTCAATCGCTCATACGAAATCTAAGAAATTTTTATTTAGTCGTTAGCTCCGACAATAGTATTTAGTAATAAATACAAGTCTTTCACACACGTATTTAGTCATAACCCCATTGTGTATCTTCCTGCTTTACATACATATGATATATTTTTCGCTGTGGCTCGAATCTCTTCACAAGTCATGTTTATCTCGTCGGAGCCTAAGAGAATTATTATGTACTCATGCATTTATGGTATGAACCGGTGCGCAGTAGCAAATCGAATTGGTTTGTAGACTCTTCATAATTCAAAACTGGCAATACTACCACTCTACTTTCTGGTCCTATACGAAGACACGTCTTTCGGTACGCACGAGAATGTAAAAGACCCGAATTCATTCGAAAGAAAACTTAAACTCAGCGGCGTCGTGTAGCACAGGGCAGGGGTCTTTGCGGGGCGCCATCGTCTCAGCCAAGGCGTGCGGAACGCGCCGGGCGAGTTCGCACATAGCCATTCCGGAGGACCCTCCCGGAGCGAGTCCAGCGCGCTGCAGCCCAGTCTCGCATAGGGGGGCGGAGGACTGGGCGACGATGGCACTGGCGGAGAGAGACGGACCGGGTGGGGATAGCGATCGTCAGGATGATGGTGGCGCTGAGGCGGAGATGGTGGTGGCAGTGGCACGGGTGAAGGAAGAGGTGACGGCGATGAAGGCGGAGGCTGTGGCGGAAATTGAGGTGCCGGTGGTGATGGCGATGGCGAAGGAAGAGACGCGGCTGAGGCTGAGGCTGAGGTGGATATGATGATGACCATGGCGCTTGTTAAGGTGAAGGAAGAGATGGTGGCGTTGGTGAAGGCTGAGAGGCTGAAGCGGCTGTGAGGGTGACGATGACGTTGGTGATAGCGAAGGAAAACATGGCGGCTAAGGCGGAGGCTGAGGAGGATATGGTGATGATGGCGCTTGCGAAGGAAGATATGGTGGCGAGGGTGAAGGAGGTAGTGGCTGAGGTGAAGGTGAGGTGAAGGAGGTAGTGGCTGAGGCGATGGTGCCGGTTGGCGTGGTGGTGAATTTGGGGGAGTCGGCGTTTGCGAAGGCGGCGTGGGCGGGGTCTACTCGCACGCGCAAGCTGAGCCAGAAATTCCAAAGTCACACTGAAGTCGCCGGCGTGGCGGAGCGCGCGCTTTGTTTGAGCTCGCGTTGTGCGGGAAAGGAGGGGGGCAGTGGTGAACGGACGCGCGCAGGTAGCTGGCTAGTTAGGCTTCGCTGCTGTGCAAACTAGGCGTCGTTGGTCGCCGGCGCGAGGGTGGCAGGAACGGCCGGCGGAGCGGAGGAGATGGCGACAAAGGAGGAAGAATGAGAGATACGCAACTCTGTTGGCGGCGTCTGTCAGCGGTGCTGGCGGTGGCGTTGCTAGGTCATGATGATCCTGTTCGTGGCCTGGGCTCTCATGAGACGGCCTTGGGTTTCGATAGATTGGTTGTTTGACCGATTAGTGATTCCAGGCGTGTCAACCGCTGAGGTCACTAGTCACCTAATGTGCATGTCTTTTGATCGCGGGAGGTGGCGGTGATTTCCCACTGGATGGTAAGATTATGCGCCGACCTACCCATCGGCTTGCTCGTTTTTCCCTGCCCGGTATCTCAGGCAAGTGTGTAGGTAGTGTAGTGCGCTAAGTGCGTGCAGAAGCATTCGCATGGTATTAATCGCAAAGAAACACGGAAAACTAATGATTAGAGCAACCGACCACTAGAATTCTACTCCAGACAGCAGCAGCGATCTGAGAGTGAGAAATCCTGCCACAGTCGGATCTAGATCCCTATACCTTCCTGCTCAGAGACACTGGCAGTATAAAGGTTAGTGAAGTCTGCATCGACGGTAGAGTTCATGTCAAGCAAACAGTCGTGAAGGCAAACAAAGATGATGTGATAGTGTACGGCGGCGGAACTAAGACTTTAATGGCAACCTCTGCGGCTAAAAGCTGATGAAAAACATGTGGATGAACATTCCGGGTTCACAACGAGGAACACTGCAAGGGAAACAGTAAGAGCCATTTATAAAGAGTGGTTACTGGGACAAACAACAATGGGAATGTGTTGAACAGTTCGGGGCGCAAATTTCGTGACAACGCAGAGGGAGACACAACAATCGATATCAAGAGGTCTAGAATATCTTTCTTAGCCGATGAAATGGAGAATGGTAGTGACAGGTTATGAACGTGTTGCTCTGGTGACAGTAAGGTTGTTGGGTGGCAGGGCTGTGAGGATGACCGGCATAGCTCTAAAACAGCCATTATTCTCAATTCTTTCATCGAGGTGTGCAGACGGGCAAGTTGGCAGATGGACGACTAGACGGGCATTAGAGCGAGCAAACGGACAAATGGGTGGGCAGAGTGATAGACAGGCAGGCAGGCGGACATACTGGCGTGTAGACGGACAGATGGATGGGAAGACAGGCAGTCTGGCGGGCAGGGGGATGGGCAGTCGGGCGGGCATTCGGGCCAGCAGACGGACAGGCGGGCAGACATACCCATAGGTGGGAAGGCGGAGAGACGAGCAGGCACACACACAGATGGACGGGAAGACGGGCAGACAGATGGATGCGCAGTCAGTCGGGAAGGCAGACGGGTGGGTGGGCAGGCAGGCAGATTCGGCAGAGGGCACTTGAGCGGGTGTGAGCGGCCGGCGGGCGAGCGGGCCCCTTGCAAAGAGGGGCGTCTGAAGTGGGGTTGTGTGTTCGACGGGGCGAGGGAGCGAGGCGGTCGCAGCCAGCGTGAAAGCGCGTCCTTCGCCTCCCAGTGAGCAGCTCGTGCGAGGCACGCGCTCTTCTCTGCATCGTCTGCCCGTCAGCGCCCCAACCGCGCGCGATGAGGGCGCAAAGGGAGGCTTCTGGCAGTGCAGCCGGAGCGATGCACAGGGGAATGGATGTTGTTGTCATGGTCACACCTGCCTGGATCTTTTGTCTGTGATAGCTAACAGATGAGATACACATGCGTAATTTTGTCAGATCAAACAAACTGAAAGTAACTGTTACGAAATGAAAATAGAACTTGGTACGAGTATACCAACTTTTAAGACAGCAAACAATTGCGTAATGTAATGGGTTGCTATGGAGTCCAGTGTGTTTTATGAGAGGATAGTTAGAGTTCGAAAGATATGGTCGCATGTCGATTAAGTCGTGACATTCAAAGTTAAATACTTGTTTAAATACCCAATTTGTAGTCTTCAAGTGGTTAGAAAATTGGAAGTACCTCATGGAAAGTATTAGATACAATTAATCGGGGGTACAAGAAAACACAATAAGACATTCGCGAACGCGGAGCAGGTAACAGGTTGCCGAACGATTAGCCAACCAGAACCGTCGAACAATATATTTTCTTTTTGTTAGAACTTCAATTGTTTTATTTGACAATTTTAGAGCGTGATGGGAACAGACAGCGACGTGGGGTGAGTGGAAAGCAGCGGCAGCTGAATTATTTTGGAAATACCCACGATCGCCAGCGCTTAAGGGAGCAACACAGTTGTGGGAAGAAGTTCATAAATACGTAACAATAACTCTACAAAATGATGAATATCGGGATTATTTCGAGACGTATACAACGAGGAATTGGACAAGCGTCAGATGGTATCTCCTGACAACCAGTTGCATGTGCAACCAAAATATTCTAAACATCTCTAACAGACAAGCGGGGCTATTCAAACCTACGTTTCTTCTCTAAAAACTACTTTGAAAATTGTGTTATCGTTAATTTCTCTGGGAAAATTACAGTTTGTTTTGGCAACTTAAAATAAAAAAAAATGAAGGTAAGTTCTGATATGAGACATGCATTTTCTTGAGTTGTTTTTACATCCTCAGTATAGCCCGGTTTCCTGGATTTAAATAAATTCTAATCCCTTGATAATACACTCATATCCATTTGTTTCAATTTTGTAAATCAACAAATGATATAAATAAATTCTCCTGAAGGATCCAGAAATTCTAGTTAGTAAGATAGGATCTACAAGATCATTATTACCAATTCGGATCTTCAGGAATGTATTATAAAATTCTCGCTTCGTCTTGGTGCTTGACCGAAACTCGAGAAGACTTTCCGAGGAACCCTACGGAATTCGTGAATAGTTTGCTTTTCTTACGTTCTGTGACTTACAGCAGTTGACCCGCACCTAAGAGCGATATGAAAAGAGGCTGCACTTGTTTAAAATAGTATATGTTTAACATTGTCCACGGTTATGTTGAAAGCATCCACGGAACTTTAAGTTAGTTTTTTAAACACACCAGTATAATGGTTTAATTTAATTGAACATAAAAACAATAATATTTTTTATTATTTTTTTAACTTTCTTAAATCTGCCTTTTAAGTGAGAAGAAAGTTAAGGAAAGAAGAAATCAAAAGCAAAGATTACGTACCGATCGCCCACCTTTGGAAAATACTTTAAGCGGACGATCTCTGGAAATGCATTGTCCTCCATCGGGGGTCTGACAGAGTGCGTTATAACCCTGGAATACAGTTTCAAGTGAGAACCGGGGGAAGTGATAACTTGCTTCGCCTACGACCGCCCTCGCTCGTTACGCCTCGACGTTGATGGTCAATGGCACTCGGCTCGGAAGTACCAGTTCGGGCGAACGATGCTGCTTACGACCGTCAATATTCCTCGCGGACAGCTGATGTGCGTACACACAAGACTCAGCGTGTTCTGTGGACAGTGTCGGATTAATCACTTGCATATGAGCTCCCAAGCCAAAGCTGAGCACCCAAGCACGAGGACTCCGCACAGTTATTAGGAAGAACGTACGAAATTCAATAGAAATAATAGCGCAATCTTTTTAATATTCTGCGTTTCTTGCAATTTATATTTTCTTCGTTCTCTATTTTCAAAATAAGATAAGACTTGAAGATTTTTAATCACTATATTGAGGACGTACGTTAAAAATATTACCATCGATCATGTTACCAAAATTTGCTGATATCAAGAATATTCTTTGAAACAAAGAAACAATAGGGCAATGTGTCGTATTTCAAATTGGTTCCGTAATAAAAAACAGTAGTAAACGACCAGAAAACGATTTCAATTTCTGTTTTTATTTTCACAACTAGTGGTGGTACAACAGCACATACTATCGGGCATTATTTGTAACGGCTCCGCATTACTGTACTACTACATGAACCTCAAAAGTGTTTCCAACCAGCAAAATCTGTTTTCTGCGCCGTCCCCAGAACTCAGGTTCATCGAGTTAACTCGCCCTGCGCTTTACCGCTACACCACCTGGCCGCTCTGCCGTACTGACTTGGGCGCTTGTACATCTTTCTCTCTAATTACTTGTATCATGCAATTTTCAAAAATTCAAAGAGTTCAATGAAATTGAGACCTGCATCATTCTTTAAGCGTTTCTCGTTCTATTCGCGGAAAAAGTTTAAAGGAAAAAGTTGCAACGATTTTTCAGAAGTATTTTTCATAAAATGCATGAATTTTCATAGGAAATTACTCGAACAATACTGCTTTTTTTAAAAAATGTACGTGATCTTCCTTGAAAATCCGATTTTTCAGAAGAGGTTTTGTTTTATTCAAAAATCTCTTTTATTCAATTTAAAATTTTAAAGTTTTTTTTGGAAAATTGTCGAAAATACAGAGAGAGTTCAGGAAATAATATTTGCATCACTTTTTTTACCGTCCTTCAATTCTTACGAGGAGTAAATTCAAGGAAAAAATTTGGAGCTCTTTTTGAGAAAATAATTGTTTAAAAATTGTTTATATTTCACCAAAAGTACGCAAAAATACTCATATTTTCAAAAAATTGAACTTGACCTAATACGAAGATCTGTCTTTGAAGAACAGATTTAATTACGTAAAAACTCGCCATCATCAGCATTGAAGTTGTAAGAAGAAGCCGACAAAATTTGAACTTTTGGAATTCAGAATCAAGGAGTTCAAAGAAAATGAGATTTACTTCATTTCCTTACGATAACCGAGGACAAAGTTTAATATAAACATTTGGAGCCCCCTTTCAGAAAAAATATTGAAGATTGTTTTGAGGCTTCATATAAAGTACCCACTACAACAAAAATATACGTCTCACACTCAGAGAGCTTCGAGTGCATTTAAATCGATCGAGGAGAAACTCGACTGATAAATTTAAACGTTATTGTAGACCACAGACAGACAGACAAGCAGACAGACGGGCTGACAGGTAGACATGTTTTGCCATCAATCGGTGTCAAGAACCCACAAAACTGATTCTGAATATAGTATACAAAAGAGAATGTGTAATACGTCATTGATTGTATATAGGAACAATATTTATCCACATTGTCGTTACAAGAGCGTGGCAATTAGAGTTTATCTGCTGAAAATAAGCCGTCTTCCTGTGCACGATACAATTCTTTCTCTTCATACGAAATAAGGGCGATAACGTTAAAACTCTATTAGTATTGTACTTTTGCAATTGGACTTTCTGCAATTTTCCAAAATACTGAAAGTTTGCAAAACACGGTACCTGCACCACTTTGGTCGCATCCTTTGTTTATCTGAAGAAAAAAAAATTTAAAAAACTTCGGAACAGTTTCAGAAAAAATTCTTTAAAACATGCTTTATCACGCAAATTCCGCGATAACTGCGCATATTTTTGATAAATTTTACATAACCGTATTTCAAGATCTGACACTAAAGAACAGATTACATTGCAAGGAAAAAATCTCTCTTTTCAATATTCTATTTGTAGTTATAGGAAAACGCCGAAAAAAATGAGTCACTTTCAAAAATTCAGTGTTTTTGACAAAAATGAGACCTGGTTCGTGCGTTATGCGGCATTTGCATTATCCTAGAGTAGTTTTATTATAGAATTGGGGCCAATTTTTTGAGAAAATTTTGAAACAGATGGGGGCAATGTAAAGTACCTCCCAAATCAAAATATATATGTTTGAAAGTTGTAGAGCTTTAACTTCGTCTAGGTCGACTAGGTTATTGTTTTTGGAGAAAAGTTTCTGAATAGTTTGCCACCAGCGCACACACCGACAGATGCACAGAAAGACAGACGGATAGACAGACACACACACAGTCAGACACGGATACACACACTGGGAGACTTTCTGTCGTCAATCGATTTTTCAGTGTAATCAACGATCGAGCAAACCGGGATTTCGACTAAATAAAGCGACAGAGAAGAAGTACATTTAGGAACAAGACTTGTTCACACATTTTCGATACCACGGCTCCTCAAGTCTGTGACGAAAACATGCCGATTTCTGCGCAGGATTTCAATAGTTTCTCTTGAATCATAAGAACTTAGCATGACAATAAAGAAAAAGGTGTCTGGGAGGTGGAAGTACTAAGAGATGAGTGGGCGACAATGTGAGGAAAGGAAAGGCGAGTGAGAGAATAAGGAAGGAGAGGTGAGTGAGAGCTGAGGAGAGGAGAGGTGAGTGAGAGCTGAGGAGAGGAGAGGTGAGTGAGAGCTGAGGAGAGGAGAGGCGAGTGAGAGGATGAGTAGGAGAGGAGATGATGAGTAGGAGAAGGTGAGTAGGAGAGGAGAGGATGAGGACGACAGTTCAGTGAGTGTGAGGAGAGTTGGTGAGGGGGTCAGGACAGGTGAGGGAGAGGGCACGGAGAAGAGACGTGAGTGAGAGGGTGGGGAAAGGAGAGTAGAGTAAGCGTCTGAGGAGAGTGTGTGAGGGAGAGGGTGAGGAGAGATGAGTGAGAGGATGAGTAGGAGAGGAGAGGATGGGGAGGAGAGTTGAGTGAGGAGAATGTGTGCGGGGGTGAGGAGAGGTGAGGGAGAGGGTACGGAGAGGAGAGTTGAGTGAGATGGTGGAAAAGGGGGAGTTGAGAGAGAGGGTGAGCAGAGGAGAGGTGAGTAGGAGAGTGGGAGGTTGGTGGTGGGCGGAGGCGGCGCGGCGCGCGGCGCAACAGCGCGAAGCGCGGGCGGCCGTCGCGTTAACTGCGCGACGCGTTTTTATCGCGCGTTCGGGCGCACGCGAGGCCGCATTCCCGCGCGAGTCGGCGCGTCGGAACCTCGGCCGTCCCTCAGGCTCGCGCGGTTATCACGCCCCGCCCCGCCCTCCCCTCCCCTGCGCCCGCAGGTGGCGACAATTTTACGGCGGCTCAGCGCGGAACGAGCTATCTGCGCGACACCGCGCGCTCGCCGCCCTAATAAACACATGCGCCCGCCCGCGAGCGCCTGGCGCAGGGAGGGCAGGCAAGGTGGGTGGCCACGGGAAGGAGGAGGTGAGGGTGGGGTGGAAAGGAAGCGGAGTAGTTTAAGGGCCGTGCGGATATGGAAACAGAAGGTTGAGGGGGCATCAAATTATGTCGCTGCAGAGCCTCCGGCCGGGAGGTCCTAGGGTTTGAGTGCCCACGGAGGCAGGACACTAGTTATGTCGAATTAAGCCGCTCTCTGGAGGAGAATTCTAGTGGCTGGCTGCGCTCATCGGTAGTTTTTCGTGGTTTCTCCCCATCAACCCCACGCGAATGCTGGAGTAGGACCCTAACAAACGGGCCAAGGACGGCGCACGATCTTTTCTTCCTCTTCCTTGGCCTATCCTCACCTTTTATACAAACCCATACACTATCATAAACTACACTAGCACACATGCTCTGAGACCGGTTGGGAGCTTAGAGCTTGTCTCGGCTAGGGTGGTGTCTGCGGGAAATACGTGGTTGGGAAAACCCGCTAATCGACTATAGGTGACCGCCGAATCTCGCCAAACAGCGGGGGAAGCTCACCGTCGCAAAAACATAGTACATGCACATGCAGTGATTAACGCAGTTGACACGCTCGGTATCACTAACAACTAACCAAGCTGAGATGGTCGGGGAAGATGAAGAGGAGGCGTAAAATGACATTGGCTTGACGTGAGATCGGCGTGATATAGAGGTTCATGTAAGGACGGTGTGAGTTCGATGGGGACGAAGTGATCACGTAGGGAAGACGAAATGAGAAGAAGGTAAGAAAGGGGTGTGGTTGGAATGAAGGTAAGGTTAGGGTAGGGCGAATGAAGAGGACGGGTGAATGGAACGAAGGCAGGTTACAGCGCGCGTGTGTTTGGCTGAGGAAGGGGTTGCATTCTGCGGTACGGCTGGTGAGAGCGAGAGCGCGAGAGAGCGCGAGAGAGCGCGAGAGAGCGCGAGAGAGCGCGAGAGAGCGCGAGAGAGCGAGAGAGAGAGAGCGAGCGAGAGAGCGAGCGACAGAGAGAGCGAGAGCGACAGAGAGAGCGAGAGCGAGAGCGCGAGAGAGCGAGAGCGCGAGAGAGCGAGAGCGCGAGAGAGCGAGAGCGCGAGAGCGCGAGAGAGCGAGAGCGCGAGAGCGAGAGCGCGAGAGAGCGAGAGCGAGCGAGAGAGCGAGAGCGAGCGAGAGAGCGAGCGAGAGAGCGAGAGCGAGCGAGAGCGAGAGCGAGAGCGAGAGCGAGCGCGAGAGCGAGAGAGAGCGAGAGCGAGCGCGAGAGCGAGAGAGAGCGAGAGAGCGCGAGAGCGCGAGACAGCGCGAGAGAGCGAGAGAGAGCGAGAGAGAGCGAGAGAGAGCGAGAGAGAGCGAGAGAGAGTGAGAGAGAGCGAGAGAGAGCGAGAGAGAGCGAGAGAGAGAGAGAGCGAGAGAGAGCGAGAGCGAGCGAGAGCCAGAGCGAGCGAGAGCGAGCGAGAGCGAGCGAGAGCGAGCGAGAGAGAGAGAGCGAGCGAGAGCGAGAGGGAGCGAGAGAGAGCGAGAGCGAGAGAGAGCGAGAGCGAGAGAGAGCGAGAGAGAGCGAGAGAGCGAGAGAGCGAGAGAGCGAGAGAGAGAGAGAGAGAGAGAGAGAGAGACAGAGAGAGAGAGAGAGAGAGAGAGAGAGAGAGAGAGAGCAGGGAAGGATCCCAGGGTTTAGGGTGGGGACGACGTGGAGTCTTCAAGAATCATCGGTGTGGAATCGGCGTGGGGTTGCGGCGGTGTCGGCGTGAAGGTGCAGTGGGTCTGGCGTGGGATAGAGGTGGGGTCGACGTAGGGTTTGTGGCAGATAAATATTCGACACTTAATTTTTATAAAGGGGGGGGGAGGATAGTAGATTCGCTGTGCGACGTGAGGGAGAGTCGACGTGGAGTGAAACTCGGGTCGGCATAGGGTCGAGATGTGGTCGGCGTGGGGTCGAAGTGACGTCGGCGTGAGATCTTAGCAAGGTTGAGTTGGGGTCGAGGTGAGGTCAGTGTAAGGTCAGCATAAGGTTGAGGTGGGGCCGGCGTGAGGTTGGCTAAGGGGCGAGGTGCGGTGTGATCGGGGTGTGAGGCCGACTGACGGGGGTCGGCCTCACGGGTAGTGTGCCGACGGGGGGTGGGTATGGGATCGAGGTGGAGTAGGTACGGAGGTGATGTGGGGTGGGTTGGGTGTCGAGGTGGGGTGGGTATGGAGTCCATGTGAAGTGGTTGAGGGTAGAGGTGAGGAAGGTATTGGGTGCAGGTGGGGTGGGTGTGTGGTCAAAGTGAGTTCGGCGTGGAGTTGAGGTGCGGTGGGCTTGGGGTTGGCGTAAGGGGAAAGTGGGGAGGAGTATGGTCGAGGGGAAGGCAGCACAATGCCACCAGACGCAGGCCTGGGGTATAGGTGAAGTAGTTATAGGGGCGGCGTGGGGGTGCGCGTGAGGTAGATGAGGTCGACGCGCGGTAGAAGTGCTGTGAACGGCGTGAGGTGTGGGGCGGGGAAGCACAGGGCCGTGGCGAGGGCAGCGCGAGGTCGCCAGAGGCCGGCGCAGGGTGTGGATGAATTGGCTACGGGGTCGGCGTGGAGTGGAGGTGAGGTAGAAAGGAGAAGGACGTTGGTTCGAGATGCGGTCGGCGTGATGAGGGCAGCGCGAGGGCGCCAGAGGCCGGCTTGGTCGTCTCGCCGGCTGTGGCGGAGGGCGCGGACAGAGGGTGGGTCGGGTGCAAGGGCCGGGGCTGGGCGGGAAGGGTCGGCCCTCCCAGGTAGTGGGGCTGACGAGCGCTGGCTGTCACGGAGCGCAGCGCGTAAAGCGCGCAGCGGGCGCGGGACATGAATTGTCGAGTGCGAGTGCGTGGACGGGGGCGGGGGCGGCGGCGCAGAATGGATTGGCGCGTGGGCGGAGGGCAGCGGACAGCGGGGCGAGTGAAGAGGTCGCGGATGGAGTGAGATGAAATGTAGCACTCAAAAACGCGCAAGCGCGGAAGTGGTGAATCCGTGGAAGTGTCCATGAATGGGAGACTGCGACCTCATGACGGAGGCTGGTTGAAGTATTGTCCTGGTGAAAACGTTTGTTGAATGCAGTTGTCGTTATTGAAATAAACGGCTAAGTAAAAATCATTTTTCTCTAAAGGCCAATAGTGATTTTGCAGAAAAAATGTTCGGAGCAGAGCAAATTGAATATACTGTTTGTGATTATGTAGATTTGTCACTTAAATACTTTCCATAATCATGAAAACAACAAAACTTAATGATCAATTTGATGTCAAAATATCTACCAGAAAAAATGCACAGTACCCTCACTAAAACAATGAAATAAGTAGTCTAATCTGACATTCCTACTATTACTAATTTCTATCCATAATGTGTAGCAGTGGATTCCAGTGCATTTAATTAGCCAATTGCTTAATGATCACAATGCTGAGCATTAGTACTTTTATTTCGTAAATCATTATATGATAAAATTAGTTTTACTACACTACGGAAAATGTGCCTTTTCAGGTGCACTTGTTGAGAAGTGTCATTTTGTCGGCATTACGTGGGAATTCCTCCCTCTATCAGAACTTTAAAATGTGGACTTTTTTGAAAGAAGTTGTAGTTTTGCTCTCTCACAAAGGAAATCATGAGCATGGTTAAAGTTACAACGAAATTTTATTATAGAAAATGTAAACCTGCTTAAATAATGCATACACACGTATAGCCAAATAAATTAATTATCCAGCCACAAAACTACGTTATGAAATGTAGGTACAAAACATATCATAATGCAACATCCTAAGAACGAAAAAAGAACGAAAATTTTTGTTGATCACAATAGTCAATTCTTATATTGTGGAACAAAAAACTGTAATAACTTCTTTGCTGCAAAGGGCTTCAATAAACAAATTTTGACTCTAACTACAACTTATTGGTTCAATCATAATGTTTCCGAGGTTTTGTGTTCATATTCATTATTTTTTCCAGCGGTGTACTTTAATAAAACGTCATTAATAAACATAAAGCAACACGGGCATTTAAAGTTGACAATAGTTTTGACGGACGATAAATAGCGAAAAACATAACATGATAAAACTCACGGAAGAATGCGAGAAGGAGGAGTAGCAGGTGTTGTGGAAACAGCATTGTACATAACAAATGGAAAAATATATTTTCTTCTTCCGTATACAATGTTGTCGTATATAGTGTTTGAAAGGTGTTAGATATCAACAACTATGATTATGGGGAAATTGTTTTCTGAATTGCCATCAAAATGTCTACGAAGCAGTTCAACGTATTATAGGGGTAGCAAAAAGGTATTACTTATAGTTATTACTATTAAAAATAGTTCATTTCATTTCATCATAGTCTTTTATAAAATTATACAATACAAATGTGCACTAATGCATTATTTATCACTATTTAAATAAGTTTTCCTTTTTTGAAGGTCAGTGCAGTATCTCGTAGTATAGAAACAGTTATGAGTAGAAAATACTTTATTTTTAGCTTAACCGATTTTAATTATTTAGTCTCATCTGTAAATGTAATGTGAAGTAATGTATAAGTATATTATTTGAAATACAGTTTAACATACAGTTAATATTATTTTAAATAAAACTAGTGGCCTGCAGCAACAAAAATTCTGCTGATCAAACCACAAAAAATATTTTTCTAAAAAGCACCACATACGCCGCTCCAGAACAACAAATAAAATACCCTCATATAAATTTGCAAAATATTACATATTTTAAGAAAACCAATCTTTAAATACTTGATATATCATGGTATAGTATATAAGGATACGTAGTTTAACAGGTATTTAGAAACTACCTACCAAGTATATATATATAAAAAAATGATGCTGTTCCATAACGCAAAACATGAGTAGCAACAATTTAATGGCGGTCGGTCTCATTCTTGGAGTCTTGCTGTCGGATGACTCAGCTGCATCACAAGCGTTAACGCACTGAGCATTCAGTCGGTATGCGAAATAAGAGAATAGGCGGAATAACATAATCAAAATTTCGCATATTGTATTCAAAAATGAAAGTATCATTGTTCCTTGGTATACACAAAAACATAAACACCTCGCAAATGGACGTTTGCGACGAATACCCAGTTTTCTTTCGATTTATGCGCCCTTTGGAAATTACAAACCCAGTTCATAAAAACACAAATTACTCCGCTTTTAATTTTTGCTTGACGTGTTTGCGTGAACCTGAAGGCAACCCGTGACGACCGCTAGCGTATTTATCCCATCGTTTGTCGCAGCTGGCAACGAGCGGGCGTCATGAGCGCGGACGCAGGCACGCGCGGGAACGAGGCCGCGGAAGGCGGTGGTTGAGGAGGGGGAGAAGGGGAGCAGGGGGAGGGGAGGGGAGGAGGGGGAGAGGGGGAGGAGGGGGAGGAGGGGGAGGAGGGGGGATGGCCGGCCGCGTTCGCGCGCGCCGGGGATTAGAGGCTGCAGCGGCGCCGACGGCGCACTGTGGGCCCCAGGGCACGCACAGCGCGCACGACGTTAATGCACGCAAATAACCAGAAAAGGAAACAAAAAAAGGAAGAAAAAACAACGAAAAAGTAAAGAAAGACATAATAATTAACCAAAGAAAACAAAAAAAAACAACAACAAAGAAACAAAAAAGCCGATCGCGTGGCCGAGATCACTAAGGCAGTAGTGCCGTAACGATCTCAGACCAAAGGATCGCGGGTTTGAGTCCCGCCTCAGTGTGTTCGTCCTTTCACCCCCCCCTCATCATCATATCATGTCATTCTCTCAGTCACCGTACCGTTACAAGCAATAGTGGTCGCTAATGACCTAGTAGTTGATGCGACCTTAAATTTAAAAAATGAAAGAAGAAAAAAATGAATGAGACCGTTAAAGTTGAGTTTTTTTCCATCGCGGATCGTAGCTACATCAACAGTTCCAGACAAAGTTAATCCAGAACTCTATTATAATTTATCATATTTTACAAATTTATTATTTGGTTAGATCATACTTCGTAGAACACAAAAAATGGATTAAAGAAGTATAGTAACAAAAAAATTGGGTTTGTAGGAAACAAATAAAGTAATACTTTTTTGAGACCCATTTGGGGAAATTTTGATTCAAGTGTCTTTTAGAAATGAAAGCTAAATTTAGCAACGTTGTTACCTGCGTGCGAATTACAAGTGAAACGCGACAACCAGAAAACACACATTGGTCGAGGAATAAGGAAAGATGTATAACTTTCGTGCTTCAATTGATTACGAAAGATTTTTAAATCATGAAATATAGAGTAACTATTCGCAGTAGAATACATTTGGCGACTACGTAAATGTTTATTTTTTACAAATCTGAATTTATAAAAATCGTAATTAAACTGTAATGGTTCTTTTTAAAACGTATATATCATAATCTACTGTTGGGTGAAAAGCAGCCATAGAAATTTGAGAAAAAGTCAACAAGAAAGCTATAGGATCTTTATTTTCTTTCAAGCAAGAAAGGGGCATATTCATGTATAGTTTTGGGTAAAATAACGACCTCAAAGTATTAATAGGGTGCCTTCACACATCGCGGCAGCGACGCACTTTCGATAAGCGACACGGCTCTTCCCACGCCAACGCTGCTGCACGCCCCCGCCGAATCGCCGTCCGCCGTGGAAGGGGGTGGGTTCTGCAGGAGTAGGTTTTGCCAACCCTCCTTCGATGACGAACAAAGTGACAGAGGGATACCACCGTTTGAAGCTGAGTGCGTACGCCCTCCTGTGCATCTCATAGCGACAGTGCGCCGCCGAACGCCGCACGTGGGAAGGTCTCCAATCAAACCAATGATCTGCTAGGAGCCGCGGCGTGCGCAAGCGCGCAGCGATGGCGAGGTGAGAAGGCGCCATTAGCGTTGATGCCTGGTTTCGGCACAACTCCGCAAGCCGCCGGGAGGGTCGGGAGCGGATTTGCCGCTCCACCGCGGGAAGGTCACCGCCAACTCCAGCGACGCACGCACTCCACTCACAGGATTCATCCCCTTAGCAGTTGACGCGCCCGGGATCACTAATCAATCAAAGCGATCAGGCCGCCCCGCGGGCGACGCGGGCCCACTGCGAGGCGCGTCCGGCGCTCGCGTCCACATTCCGGAAATAGCGCGCCGTCTGGTGGAACGCTCGCGCCTCCGCTCGCGAGCGAACGCAGAACGCAGAACGCCACGCGTGCGCACCGCCAGTTATTCCTCGCACGCGGCCCGGGAGGGGCGGGGTCAGGAGCGGGCGGCGAGGGAGAGGTTCGGCGGAAACGCTGATATGGGGCGGGAGGAATGAGAAGAGCGGACTGGTTTCAAGAAGATTGTGAACAGCAAAACAGCGGAGAACAGTGGAGAAAAGGAAAGTGTGAAGAAGAATAGGGCAGAGCGGTAAGTGGGGTGTGGATAAGCGGACGGGCAGCGGCGGAGGGCGAACAAGGGGGCGGGTGAGGAGGCAGGCGAGGGATTCCCGGTTACCGGTTAACGTCGGGGTGGCTTTGCGTCGTTGGCGCGCGGCGCGCGTATATCCTGCGCCAGAGAAGCGTGCTCGGCGCCGTCGCTAGTAATTGGGGTGCGTTTTGGAGAGAGCTTGCTGTGGATGCGCCCGTGTTGGCTGCCTGCAGCATGGAGATGGCGGTCTTAAGCGGAAGCCAGAACGCGAGCGCGCGCGCCAGTCGCAGTGCCCGAGGCCGCTGGAAGTCCCCGTCTGCTGTGCACTGAGCGAGTAATTGACGGGCAGTAAGATGGACGTGAGGGTGGAATAAAGCCAAATGGACAATGGTGGTCTGGTGGGTGGCGTTAATTCATTGTATATTGATGAATTGACCTGTCAATTCTTACACGTCAACTGTTATGTCCATTGATTCCGTGATCCGCCCACGGACATACAGTGGATTGCGAAGGTTTCCGCCTCCAGTATTTCTTTGCGCGGGACGCCCCATACGGAACCAGTTCGATCTCCTGATATGTGTATTGTGTTAGTACATGTAATGTCTGAGTTGTGTAAGCAGGTTAGTTACAACAAGGATAAGAAGGAAAACGATCTCAGGCTTTCCGTGCCCGTTTATTAGTGACGTTGTCCCAGCATTACCTAAGTTAATCGTATAAACCACTGCAAAACTACCATGAGAACACCTGGAAGCGTAAAATTTTCCTCCGGGAATCGTTAAATTGGACATCGTCACAGCAGTAATTGTGTCAATCCGCCTCCGTTGGTATGTGTGGGTGTACGAAAGAAGTTGGACAGTGGGGGGGGGCGGCGGAGGCAGGAAAAGCGCCGGTGAGTGAGCTAAATGCGCGGTGGTGGCGGAGCGAGTCAGCCTGCTGCCACTGTTGTCCGGTGGTCCGCCCCCCTGCGGACTGTTTAGCCAGAAGTGCGGGCCGCGCGCCACAATAAAGAAAGGCCCGAGGAGGGGAGAGGGGTCTTGAGAAACGGACCCGAGACAACACCACGCGAGAACAATGGGATTAGGTATATGCACTTTGCTCCGCGAAACGGAGTACCCAATTTAGTAGGTTTGCAGTAACAATCTACTAAAACCCACGTTGTTATTGAATTCCAGGTATTTCTCTTATTATTCATTGATATATGTGAAACGAATATATCATAACGATTATATCAATCCCGACAGGGCAGCCATCTAGATGTTATCTTGAAAGATAGAACTGATTATTGGTAAATTCCTCCGAAAATCCCCTTTCATTTTCAGATTGAAAAACGGATCTTGCAGTATGTGTCTTCATTTAAATAAAATTCATTACTTTGAAAAATCTCCTATTAGCCTTACTTCCTCTGGGCTTTCAGTGAAACTTCTTACACTTAGACAAATGTAACATAGTAACATGGTAATTTAGTTTGCTTGATTATTTAAGAGTCGAATAGTATTTTATTTCATTTCCGGTGGTAATAAATTTATCTGAAATTTAACTTTCTAAGTTTCATTGTTTGAATTATAAACAATTAAAAGCATTTCAGGAAACCTTCAATATAATTCTCAAAAGTGGGAAGGAATTTAAGAAATTCAACATTGATAGGAAGAAGTGTGTCCAGAAAAGCCGGATTCTTCCCAATCATTAGGTTACAAACGTACGTGACTCGCGAAGCAATCACTCTACGAGCCCCCGCGGCTTTTCCATTGCGGCGAACCGTCATGGCTTTTGCGGGGGAATGGATCACTAACCCTGTCTGTGCATCCACGTCTCGCCTACCTGCCTGACACCCTCCGGCCCTCATCTCCCAAATCCCACCCAATCTCATCAATTCTCCGCCCAATCCCGCCTTTGTCACGCTCTCTTGCTCGCCCGCTGTTCCCCGACCCTCTACCCCCTCCCCCCCCCTTCTTGGCCCTGCTTGCTCTGAGCCCTCTCGCCCTCTACCCTTGCCAGTCCCACTCAAATCCGCCCTCGTCCCCGCCTCCTCTTTCCCCGCTCCTCTCCTTTCCCTCTCCTCTTTACCCCCTTCCCCACACCTCCACTCGCCCGCCCGACGCCACCTAAACCCACCCCCTAATCCTACCGTCACTGCCCGCCCCGCTCCCAACCATTCTTCCCTGCCCCTCTCACAACCCGCCCGTCTTCTGCTCTCCCACCCCTCGCTCCGATTACCCCCTCCCCGCCCTTCAACTTGCCTTACTTCTGCCGAACCACTCTACCGCTCTCTCAACCAGCCCACTCGCCGGCCCACTCGCCGCCCTCTTCACCAGCTCCTCTCACCATCCTTTTTTTCACCAACCTCAAATCGCTCCCGCACCC
>BOPP01000199.1:134268-153515 GCA_017312745.1 Gryllus bimaculatus
TGTATGCGGAGGGCGAGGGGCGGGGGCATTAGGTTGTGAGCGGAGGTTGAAGATAGAGTGGAGAGTTGGAATGGGAGTGGTGGCGAGAGGTAGAGGGCGAGAGGTGAAGAGGAGGCGACACACTGCGTGGACGGAGAGACAGAAGGTGAGGGGGTTGGGCTGGAGGTTGCAAGAGGACGGGAGACTGTGCGGCGGGAGGGCAGGAAAAGGGTGAAGAGGGGGAGAAGGGGCGGAGGAAGATTGGGAGACGGGTAGGTAGAAACAGTAGGAAATGAGGGTGGAAGGTGAAGTGTGAGGAGTTGGCGACAAGGTGTGTGTCTGGAGAGGCGGAGGGCCGGGAGTCCGACCGGACGTGCGAAGTTACGAGAGGGTGGGGATTGGGTACGGAGGGCGGAGAAAAGTGGAAGAGTGAGAAGAGAGTTACAAGGGGGAGAGGCGGAGGGCCGAGAGTGGGGTTGGAGGGTTGAAGAGAAGGGCGTGGGCGCGAGCGCGCCAGGGCGAGGCGTGGGCGCGAGCGCGTGCCGTGGCGTGGGCGGGGAGCGGGGAGCGGCGAGCGGTGGGCGACTCGCGTGAGTTACGCACCGCCGCCCGCGTGTAATTACCCGCAACTTATGTGTACACACGCCGCGGCGCGGCGCGGGGCGGGCCATGTTTTATGCGGCGGGGGCGGAGGTGCGGGAGGCTTTGTGCCCGCCCTCGTTCATCTCCCGCGTCCGCGCGCTGTTCCTGGCTGCCCGCGCCAAACGCTTCGGCCGATTGCGTTGAGTGCGAGTGTCGCCCGCGGCGCGCGGGGCTCGGGGCGACGCGTGCGCACACGCGATACTCGAGCGTAGGTCAGTGCGTGGGGCCCACTCCTCCAACGTAGCGCACTGCTCTAAAACCGTCCTCGCAGATTTCCAGGCGAAGGATTCTTCTATTTCTTTTAAGAAATACTACGAGTAAATAGGGTAATTTCTTATGTAGTCATTACTTACGGAAATATTATTATTTATTAGCCTTTATCACTTTTCTGATTCTTAAGATATGTCGAAGCAATCCTGCTCAATAGGAGTTTGTTTCAGATTTTTCCAGCCTTTCGCCAATCCTTTATAACTACACCATTTGCCGATAGTACCACAAGTACTATCTCCACTCTGCAATGCACACATAACATTATTATTATTATTATTATTATTATTATTATTATTATTATTATTGGCCTTCCTAAAATTCACAGAAAACAGTGCGGAGTTACCGAATTATGTTACTAAGTACGCGAGACGATTAATGTTTCTAGTCAACGACGATTTTCTCTCTTTCCCACTTTGTCTGCGGGAATCTCTGTGCAATCGCTTTCAGTGGTTCTCGGAACACGCGGCAGACACTCCTCGAATCGCAACTGAAATAGCGATTTCCATGCGGCGCGGCGAGCTGCCCGCAGAGGGGAAACGGGAGAGGAGCGAAACCCGAGGTCCCTGTCGATTCTCGGTGTCTACCAGAGCCATTGTCCTCTGAGTTGTAGTTCATTTTTTTGCCTCCTCTAAGTAATGCACTACCTTAGTAGCTAATCGTTTTGTAGTGTCGTTTAATAAGCCAGCATTGATGAATATAATAAAAAATAATATAATAATTTAATATATTTATTGCTGCCAATGAACATTACATATTAGTTAAATAAAAAGACAAAAATAAAATTTTAGCACACCCTGGAAAGAGCGAAGCTCATTTTCAAAGGGTTTCACATAGAAAATCTTAGTCAAAAAGTAGTCATAAATAAATTAATAACACTGACTTACATGTAGGAGATATTTTTGAAAAAGTGGGCGATATGAATGTCAATATTATTTAATGTTATTTAATTCGCCTAATAAACCATTTGGGATTGACATCTTTCTTTTGTCCTTTCGTCCCAAGGAGTTATGAAAGGGATGATGGGGAGGGCAGAGAGAGAAGAGTAAGTTTCAGAGCTCTGCGCCAAAGTAGGTGGGTTTCTCGCCCGGAGCGGAACCCTGGGCGTCTAGGGTTTTAACAAAAGAAACAGTGAAGGAAACTTAATCGAGTGAGGGGGGAAGACTCCCAAAAACCGAACTAACTTCTTCAAACAGGAGAGAGAATGAAATGCTTGGTAGGCAAGTACGCAGGCAGGGAGGTCAGGCAACCAGGGCAGTGAGGCAGAGGCACAGGGAGCGAATGTGTAGAGATCATAGTATTGGTGCGGAATGTACGTGCGATATGTAGAAGCTGTGGGATATTGGTAGGGTGTATGGGCAGGGTGTGTGGGCGGGGTGTATGGGTGGGGTGTATGAGTGGGGCGTAAGGGCGGGGGCGCAGGTACTTAGAGGCAGTGGCATAGCCGGCGGGACAGTAGTGGCATCGGCGCAGAAGCGAACCGTGAATGTACATGGGGGGTATGTGGGCGTGAACTGAGGGGCGCGCGGACTCGGGGAAGGGGCACGGCGGTAAATGGGAAGGGTAGGGAGAGCGTCCTTGGGCCAGGGTGCGAGGGTTGGCGCGGGGGCGGGGGGCGCAGCGAGTGGCGGTCACCGTGAATCTACAGGTCGCTGGGGCGCCGCGCGCCGCGCCAGTAAAACTGGGGCGGCGGGCCGATTAAAAGGCGCCAAGAGGACTTGCGGCGCTTTTACGGGGGGCCGCTGTCCCGCTGCTCGCAGAATAAATAAACACGTGAATTACGTGCGGGGCGCGCGCCGAGCTCGCGTAGGCGCTGGCCGGCGGTGGGGGTGGGTGAGGGTGGGTGGGGCGAGCGCTCTGAGAATGGACAGGTCGATTTTTTAAGCCCCGCTATTATTTTAAGCTTCTTTTTGAAAAAAATTAATGAACGTATTGGAAGCGAACAATGGATGGTCGGTGCTTGGAATGTAAATTGATTTTTTTCAAAGACTAGTGAATGAGAGAGTACATTTTTCTTGTGCTTTACTTCTTTTACACAGCTTTCGCGCATCCTTTTAAAGAGAAAAGGATCTTCTTCCAACGTGTGTGTTTCTGGTTGTGGCGGTATAAATAAACAGGAGTTATGACATACTGTAGCGCCCATGTTGATGGGAATTATTCGTTTCATCTGATTATTTAACAAGGCGTATACGGTTCCTTTCTGGGACCCAAAGAATTTACTAACAGCCGAATATGTAAACATGAAAGCTAATCTACGGTGTGTAATAATGGTGTCTATACCAATTGTCACTACTTTAAGTTTATTCTTTAAACAACGTAATACAGACAATTTATAAATTTAAGCATTTAGCTTAAGACTAGTCTGAATCGACGTAGCTTAAATGTTTTTACCACCTGGTTTTTAAATATTACAAGAACTCAAGAGGGTGGCGGTAATCTTCCTTTGCTTGAATGCTGAGACCCGGCGCCGATCTACATGTCGGCTAGCAGGGTTTTCCTCGAACATCTCCTCGAGGGTGGGCACCGCCCAGGAGCGACAGCTCCACGCTCCACTGATTTCTTCCTGTATGGTTGTACAGGTGTGTAAGTGGTGAGGAAGGAACAAGGAGAGCACCTGAAAAATTGCGCCCAATCGGTGGTCCGTTTTTTTAGGTATGCGGCCGTCCTGTGCCGGAGTGTCTCGGAAGAAACCTGACAATACTACCGATCAGAGCAACCCTACGATCACTACAATTCTCCTTCCAGACGGGCGGGCATGGCGGCAATGGGAGCTAGTGTCCAAACTCTGCGCACGCCGCGACTATTAAATATTGGCTATTTGCTACAATAGTTTTTTCAATTTGGCAAGCACCTACTTTCTTAGTATGTAAAGAACTGATTTTCTGAATAATCTATTAAATTAATTAATAATAGTAATTTCTGCACTGCACAGGCACTTCATGTTTTAAATAATGACATTATTTACAAAGAGGCTACAATCATAAGTTAACTACATTTGATGATTTTTGCTGTATATGTTCATATAATACAACAATTTTTGAAATGGTAGTTATTACAATATGCGTTTTTTCATTAAAATATAATGGCTATAAAGTAATATTATACGTTTTTAATTTAATCACCAGAGACCTGTAGATAAATATTGGTAATAATAGTGGCTATTCTTTCCAGACAAAATGTAATACTCTGAGGAGCGATTTAAACGAGACAAAGAATTGCGATGTTTCGGAGACTGAAATTACGAGTAATTGCGGCGACGAGTTGTATCCTGTCTGAATTGACGTTTAAACTATTGCGGCAAGGCGGTTAGCTCAAGAAACCCGAACGTGTTCCGTGTGGGAACCGGACGAATGCAGCTCCAGCACTCGCAACTTCGACAGCCGAGATAAAACTAAACTAACCTCGTCCTTTCCAGTCGCCCGTACATCGCGAGAGCGGCCCTCCGCTCCCGCTCCCCCCCGCGTGCTGCCCCTCTCGCTCGCGGTTGGCTCACGGGGGATCGCCCCAAGCCCGCCCGCTGCGCCGCCCGGCGGAGCCGGACTCCTCGTCCTTTACCCGCCAGATTGGACAAACTGGCAGGGAAACTAGGAAAGCGAGTTTAAAGAAGGCAGCGGGGGCGAGGACGGAAAATCCGCGAGCTCCAACTGCTCCGAGGAGGTGCCCCGAGCCCGCGACAGGGGGAGGGGGGCGGTCGGAAAGGGCGGAAGACGAAGAGGGGGAGACCTCATTGAATGTGGAGAAGGTAACTTCCCCGGAAGTTGGTCGAAGGCATTTCTTTCCGGCGTTGGCAACTGGCGGCGACTGGCAAGAATTTCGTAGGAATCTGTTGAACGTATACAAAAGGAAAGAGGACTCTAACATTCACTTTACGCAGTCAGAGGGGAAAAAGGGGGCTAAAAGGAAGAAAGATCCCCTCGCGTGAACGGGCCCGCCAGACACACACCTGCAGCCTGCAGGGCGGGGGTGGCGAGGGAGCAGCCGCCGACCTGAGATATCCACTAAAGAGTTTTCTCCAACTATCCGAAACACCGTAACACGTTTCACATTACGGATACTACAACGCGTTTGGTGTTTACAAGTGTATTTTATGAGCCTTTACAACAACGACCAGACTACCACCACATACAACTATATAATATGTCGTTTTTGGAGTTCTTTTACTCACTAATTATTGTTTTTGGAGCGTTATGTAAATAAAAATTTGAAATTTGCTGCAAAATATTATTTGCAAACAAAGTCTTACTAATTTACATCGGATCATGCTAGTCGACGGAATGTTTTGTCTTCCGTTACATTTACGTTTTCTTTAATAATAGTTACTGTGACTGCAGCTTCGTAATTTGTTATATAAAATACTTCTAGAACGTTTTTCCATTATAATGCTCTGGAGTTGCTCTGGAATATTTTTATCAGTTTTACCATCGAACCTAGTCGAGAAACAACGTTAGATTTGTTAGACTATAAATGATATCCAGTCTTAATAATCGATACGGTGCAATCAGCTACTCAAATAGATTCGAATATTTCTTTACTTACATTTTAAATATGCATTTTCACACACAAAATCATTATACCGTAATTTCACAAACACATATTCTTATTGCTATACTAATATACTAATATATCTTGCTATGATACTGCTACGTTCTCAACCATTTCGAAAGCTTTAATTTACATACCTTCTTTGATAAAATCTCCGACAAGATATATTGCTTTCAGAAGAAGAACTTTGAAATATCACTAAATTAATAGAAGACAGAATTCATTTTTTCGAGTGAATAAACGCAAAGCATCTGCATCTTGTAACAAGTAGACTTGGTAGTAAATCAATAGAGGCGTTTTTGAAGATGCAAACCAAAAGAAGCGATACTTCTCAATAATGAACGTTTTCTAGGTTCTTTAGACAACAATAAAAGAGTTCCCATTTCATTAGTATGAGAAAGATCGCGTATATTAAAATATATCATTGGTTGATTCGACAACATCTAGTGAACCAGTTATTTAATTTCTTCACGTGTACAGTGCACTATTTGGTGCAAATTATAGTAAAGTTAGTAAAGCAAATAAATAAAATACAATCAAATTGTAGAAAAAGTGAAATATTAATGGGAAATTCAAGACCTTTTTCGATAACTCTTTAAGTGTTTGGGGTCTGCAGTGTGTTCGCATACCCAGCGAAGTGGCTCTAGGTGTAGCGCGATGACTTTCAATTGCCATTTCCGGCACATTTATAATGACTAAATTCGAATGCAAGTGTGTTCGCGCGTCGTTTCTCGTAGCCTCGTATATACTCGTAAACTGTTCGGTACGAGGGTAATGCTGGAGTTCAGGCGATGGCACTCGAATAGTAATAGTAAATTTCTCCTGAATTTTTAAAACCAAAGTTCTATTATCTTTACAAAAACAAATCGACACCCATCAACATCAGCTGATGCAACATACGTTTTAATGTACTGATTTAGAAGAAACCTAATATTGAAGAGAAGAGTCTTACAATACTTCTTTCTGCCTGCCTAACTGATGACTAATTGTATCAGTTAAATAGAATATAAAAGAAGTACAGGTGTCATGTATTATATTTTAAATTTTCATATACGTGTTACACAGAAAGCTGTGTAATGATGCAAACATTGTTAACAGATGTTTACAAAAATACTTATTTCTAGATACCGATAATGTGTTTTTTTGAAACGTCTGCCCCTACATTCATGTGACCACGGAGGAAGCGGCGGATGGGCTGGGATGGCCACAACGGCGATGGCGGTGGCTACAGAAGCGAAATCAACAATGAGAGAAGACGACAAAGGCGGAGGATGAGGTGGAGACGTCGCGTGAAGGATGGCGATGGCGGAGATGACTTCGCCGGCAGCGACGATGGATCGATAGATTGATCAGTGATTCCAGGTGTCTCAACTGCTGTTATTAGTGCATGTGTAGTGCTTGTTTATATCGCAGGAGGTGGTGGTGATGCTCCGCTGCAGGAGGGCGAGATCGATCGCGAACATACCCGTCGGCATGTGGGTTTTTTCTTCCCAGGGATCTCCCACCAGCGTGAAACCACACAAGCCGGGACAAGCTCCAATACGAGTGGAGAGTCCCGACTGATCTCCTCACATGTATTGTAGAGTAGCACACGTAAGTGTGTGTGAGAAAGGGGGAGGAAAGAGGAAGGAAAGATCGCGCACGGTTCGTGGCCCCTTTGTTACGGTAGTGCTCTGGCATTTGCCTGGTGTTCACCGGAGAAACCACGGAAAAGAACCGACCAGAGCAGTCGGCCGCTCCAGATCTCCACGGGCCAGCAGCTGAATTCGACCTCGCTGACGAGCTTGTGTCGAAAATCCTGCCATCGACAGGACTCATACCCCAGGACCTCCTGGTCAGAGACACTGGAGTGACATCAGTTGATGGTTTGATCCACCTTTGCAACTACGCAACGACGGAAGTAGAGGCGGATGTGGCAGTAACGGCAATGGCGACGGCTGAGGTGGAGATGGAGTTGGAGGTGAAGACGGAGGTAGACGTGGAGGTGCAGAGGGAGGTGCAGATGGAGGGGGGGAGGAAGTGGAGGTGAAAGTAGATGTGGAAGTATAGGTAGAGGAGGAAGAGGAAGAGGAGGAAGAGGAACAGAAAGAGGAAGAGAAAGATAAATAGGAAGAGGAAGAGGAGGAAGAGAAAGAGGAAGAGAAAGAGGAAGAGGAGGAAGAGGAAGGGGAAGAGGAGGAGGAGGAGGAGGAAGAGGAGGAAGAGGAGGAAGAGGAGGAAGAGGAGGAAGAGGAGGAGGAGGAGGAGGAGGTGGAGGAGGAGGAGGAAATTGAAGAGGTGGTGAAAGGGGAATTGCAATCGGAAGCGGAGGTGGAGTTTTAGGTGTCTGTGGAGGTTGAAGTGGGGGCGGTGTGCGAGGGTTGTGGCGGCGAGCGACGGAAGCGTTGACTGTGGCCACGGGGCGCGTTCATTTGTTCCCGCGTGAGCCTCACTTGTCTTCCCCTCCCGTCTCCTTCACGCCCGCCGCTCCCTTGGTTTCAACGTCTCTGTCTCTGTGCAGTTTCGGACGCCAGGGCGCGGATTATTTCGTCTCGCTGCCAAATCAAATTTGAGGACGGCGAGGTTGTGTTAGCACAGCCACTCTGCTGCTTTACCACTTCATGATTTTATTATAGTCGTTTTCGTTGTTTACACTTGCAAAGAAAGTAGTCGTTTGTACCATTCCTAGGTTTTAGAAGAGTCGGAATAACCGTCTACGTTCAAAAACATTTTTATTGCCCCTGATCTGCGATGATAATGAAAGAGACAACAACACGAAAGGACTCGATTTTTCTGAGATTTCTAAATAAATGTTAAAATAAAAAAAGCAACGTTATATACGTAATTATGTTTTTACTGAATCCGTTGACAATTTAAATTATAAATAAAAATTCAGTTAATATAAAGTTTAGAAGGCAAACGCCATGTTAAAAGAAGTGCAGTTCGTATTATAATTATTAATTTACAGCGGTTGTGTGTGAAGATGTCGAAGTTGTCTTGCAAAATAGACAACCCCAAAACAAAATAGACGCAATTAATGTCGTACAAATAATAGATATGATTTTACATTTAAAAGACACATTTTGGACTTAAATGTAATCGCCAATCATTTTTAATGATCGGTAAATTTAACAGCGATTTACGCAAAAAAGCGATGGACTTATCTAAAACTCTTGATATTAAATTTCGAAATATGGTTAAATAGAAAATGTAATACATTGAAATGTTTTTCTACTTTTTAATTTCTAGAAACTAACATTTAGAAGAACATTCGTATTTGCATAAAATTATAGTAAATTGTGGGCGTATTCATCATTTTACGTGCGTGCGGATATCAGAAAAGGAGGATTTACCACAAAGAATACTCGACTGAAATTCATCTCGGTTATTAGGAAATCTGAGCTGCACACACTACCTTTCCAAGGCGGCGATTCAATTTTCAGACGCAGTGGCGCTCGGAACAGAATTTCGGGTGCGTGGCTCTCGCGAGAGGCAGCAAGAGTAGTTGGGCACAATTACGACGTAATTTCAAATAAACTTTAACAAGGAACACTCCCTTGCTTATCACAATGTGCTTACCTCTGGAAGGGGAAGGGGGGTGAACGAAGAGAAAGAGCGAGCAAGCGTGAGTCAGTGTGACAGAGAGAGAGAGAGAGAGAGAGAGAGAGAGAGAGAGAGACAGCGAAGGGATGTGGGCGAGAGGAGGGGCAGGAGTATCTAACTTGCCAGTATTTATGCACCTTGCGAACAAGGTAAATTCACGTGTCCTTGGCGGGAAGTTTAATGCTGGGAAGCCAAAGGCAGGCCGCTGAGCCCCGGCCGCCTCGCCGCCGTGTTCAGAGTTTTTTAAGGTCTTAAAACCGTATTAAATAATGCAAAACGCTGGCAGAGACAATGCAGCCGTATAATGCGCGGGAGACTGTAAGTCGCAAAGCGGGGGGCGGCGGTTGGGGGGGGCGCGGCCGGAATGACAAAGGTTGGGGCGCAGCGGAGCAGGCGGGACGCAGCGGGACGAGGCGGGCAGGCGGGGCGCAAGGCGGAGGCAGGCAGGGACGCAGCAGGGACGCAGGCGAGGACGCAGGCGGGGACGCAGGCGCCGACGAAGGCGGGAAGGTAGAGATGGAGGGACGGAGAAAGCGAGAGTTGCAGAGAAGGGAGCGAGGGCGATGACGGATGAATGGCTGAGATCGGGAAGCGGTGGTCTGCAGCGGGAATAATTCGCCTCTTTAACGCGAGATGTCGCAGCTGTCGTCGGCCGTACACCTCCAGTAAAGGCAAACAGGAATAGGAATTGGAGTGGTGGAGAACAACAGGAAAATAAAAGAGAAAGAGGGGAAATAGAGGTGAAGTTCCAAGATTTTGGGGAGGGACGCAAAGGGAGTAGAATTGCAGAAAGGTAATATACAATAATCATATGTTAAAATAACAAAAATGGAAATATAAATCAAAATATTTAATGATGTAATAATGACCCAGGGCGGAAACGATAAAGGAGCAATAGACTGAATAAATAGATCTACGAAGAAATCTCAAAAGCGACTGGACAAATAATATGCTAATAAAACCAAGCAGTAAGAGAAAATAATAAGTCGCATTGCAGTACACAAAGCAAGAAGAGATCATATTAAAAACGCGAGAAACCACATCTGACCGAAGTTAAGGCGCCGAAGGGGTGACGGTTAGAAGACGGGCAAGGAGGAAGAAGAGAAGCAGGAGGCTAGGCCGAGAAGCCGACGAACGGGGGAGGAACTGCCCACCGCCGGGTAGCGGGGCGGGAGGCGCCATTAAACTCCCTTATCTGCAAGACAACACGAGTCGTGAAGGTGGAACGGTGCACGTAAAAAGGGAGCAACGGCGCTATCAGATTTGCCTCTCCCTGCCTCCCTCGTACTGCAGAACAAGCAAATGCGTACTGTTTTGCCTGCAGAAAAAGTACATTAACAATAGCACGGGCAATGTAGCACAACGCTTATTGAAGTGAGCGAATGTATCTAGAATCAAATTATACGAGAAAATTGTTATGAATTAGTTAACAGATATTACAAGTTTTATTTAAAAAGCGATACTTTGAAATTCTACTATTCATACGGCGGAATGCTCCACATTAATAATTGAAGCCACATCTCCATTGTTTATTAAAAGTAGCATTGTGTGTATCCACTACATAATTAATGAAATAGATCGGCAGAACGTTAATATTTCCAATTGAGATGTTTAGGTACCTATAAAACAAACAATGAATGAAGTATTTAACTTGAATAAAAGTAGAGTTTCACGTTAGACTTAATTTAATGTTTTCTTTGGAACTGTAATTTCGACGGCTCAGATTGTTTCAATTAAAGCGAACGGAATGTAATAATAGAACATTTGTTATTCTAGGTTATACACCAAGACTACCTAAACAACGGCAGTTTCTCGCAGTACCCAGAGCAATTTATTTTATTGTTTGCTCTTTCCCTTTCTTCGGGCACTTTTATGAGAAAGAAATCCTGCAGGGACCTAAATTCTTTCTCAATCTCTTACGCAAATATTGAGAACGATCAGCTCGTTACAGAAGAAGATCGTCTCAATATTTGGAAACATAAAGCTGCAACGAGCGACTGCACGCAGAATATCAAGTAGGTTGGCAACGCTAGAAGAGAGAACTGCAAAAATGGAGTAATGCACTAGAGAATGGATCTGAACGGAAAAACAAACACCTACGTAATATGAATGCTCATGAAAATGGAACGGAAATGAGATAGACCGGTAGTAGATTCTGTGATTGGTATTTGTCTTGAGACAGTTGAAAAACAATAGCTTTTATAAAAGACGAAAAATCTATACAGACTAGTAATGGCAGGGTTGAAAATAGAAATGGCACACGCAGAAGATTACATAAATAATGACCAATGGACCCCAGTTACTCGGATAATCAGTAATATGTATGTATTTACGATTCATAATGATATGGTATTTGGATAAAGGTAGTGTGGTAATAACAATGCTTATATAGAGAAGTAAAAATGAAATTTCTTAACGTAATTGAAAATAAGAAAACTATTACAAAACTACAAACTACTGTTTGCACAATATTAAATTTACTACGTATTAAAAGTAGATTTACCATGTACATTGCATATTTAGTCATGTAGAAATTTCTAAGCAACATGACTGCATTTTCAAAAAAAAAAAAAAATCCACGATTTCCTTTACTGAAACATCATCCGTTTCATATTCTTATTGATTTTACAATAAGATACTTTAATCCATTCATACTTTCTGAGAATGCTTTTTGGAAAATTGCAGGTAAATAAATCGATAATAAATAAATACATTGTTGAGTAACCGAAATTAAAACACTGGTATTAAGAAGAGGAAACAAGAAGATAACTCTGATCGTAAAACATTTGCAACAAAGGTTAATGATTTGAACTTCGCAATATTCTCACAAATATTTCTAAAGAACACCACCCCATTTATTTCCTTCTGCTCGTAGTTTCTCATTGCTACAACCGAAAGCTCTCCCCTTGCACACGGGGTTGAAGAGCCATTGCCGTGCAAACTCTCAATTCCTTGGAGAACCAATTATCCCCCTCGTAATGATGTTTTTAATTCGTCTAAATTCTCCTCTCGCGTTGTTACTTTGAAAGCACCCTACGCAGCTAAAAATATTTTCACTTCGTATTTTTTATTTTAAACCTTCAAAGGAATTTCCATTGAATTCCGTAAAAATAGTAGGAGGTTATTAGGCAGGACGTACGTCTATTTAATAAAGAGAATTACGCAGAATACATTCAACGGGTCGCCTGCATCGACAAATGAAATACTTCAAAAGGATCTCCCCCCCGCCCACGTTCTCGTTGCGTGGGAAAATCGTTACCGTGAACCCGGAGCGGGCGGGCTGAGAGTCTGGATGAAGGACGCAATGCTAAATGTAACTTGTGGTCCCGGCGTCGGAAGGAGAGCATTAAACTCGTATATTTAGTATTCATTTTGGAACATTTAATTTTCTACCAACTTTATTTATTTAATTTGGAGACTCTTCAACAGTAATTATCATTGAGGGTCATGACTGATGATTTAAGACGTAGATACCAGCGATTCTCATTATTGGTTGATTACTAGTGATTCCGGGCGTATCCTTGGTCATGACAAGAAACTAAAGTCAAGTCAAGAAACAAAAGTGATGAGTCCCGTAAGTGTAATGCATGTTTCTCGGGAGGTGGCGGTGATCTTGCCCCCTTGAACGGCTAGATCCGGCACCGACCTACCGTTGGCTAGCGGGGTTTTCTCTACCAGGTATCTCCCACCATCGAGGCAGCTCTAAGCTCCCGACCGGTCTCTTGACATAAGTGGTAGTGTAATGCATGTAAGTGTAAGTGTGTCTAAGGGTAGGATAGGACAAGGCATGGGAGGGATAGATTGCACGCTGTTCTTGGCCCATTTTGTAGAATATTGCTCCAGCATTCGCCTGCTGTTGATCGAAGAAACCACGAAAAACACTGATCAGAGCAGCAGGCTGCTAGAATTCTCCTCCAGACAGAATTCGACCTCGCTATTTGGGGAGTGTCGATAATTCTGTCCCCGTCGGGACTCAAAATCTAGGACCTCCTGGTGAGAGGCACTGCAGAGACGATCAGTTGACGCCCTGAGACACCTCTCCCGGTACGATTCTGATGAGGTGATTGACAGTGAAACAGTTGGGATTAAGAAGCAGAGGAAAAGGGAGAATACCGATAGCTCGCTTCGTTCATTTACTTTATTAATACAGACAATCCCAATTTATAACGAACACATTTCGTGCCTTAACGATATCGAAACACAACATTTATTACAGCTAAAATTTGCTTTAGCAGACGAAGGGCAAAAATGCCGGTATGAATTCGGTGGAATCGAAAACACACAGAAAGGAACTGACGCGCGTTGCCATGCAGAAAAGACTGGAACCAGTATTCTCAAATCTTATACAAAAATCTCATACTAAAATCTCATACTGAAATCACATACTGCAATCTCGTACTAAAATTTCATACCCAGAGTGATACTGCTTACAATGTTGTAAGGTAAGGCTCAGTAAGGCTCTATGGAATAGACTGCCCTCCATTAATATTTGATATTCACGTATTGCATTATGGATTCTAGCTCTTTCAAATTAATGGTATGTGAAGAACTGTTCTTGTGTACCAATGTGCTTGTTTCGTATTAGAAATGCGTTTTCTGTGCGTTTGTGCAACAACATTTAGCTGCAGTAAGTCAATAATATCCCTCAATCCCGCTGGATGTTCTCTGTATCAAAGCAGAAAGAAAGCAAATGCTCTGATTATTAAATATGTTCTGGTAACAATGTTAAAAATGTCTGCATTATTTGACCGGAACATAATTCTTAGGAAAATATCCCACATATGTTTTGCCTTTCATTTGTATATTTCTGAATTAATTGTAATAGTCTACACATGTTTTAACACATTTTGACGTAAATATTATCTAAAGGGAAAAATTATTTCTGAAATTTTTTTGCTGCATTTTTTGAGAGATTATGAGCTATATTTTTACTTTCAAAAAGCTCGCATCGGCTTGGCCACGACAGCAATGTCGACGTTGCCAAAACGATTTTGTTAACTACGTCACGAAATTAGGTCCTGCGATTTGGGGTTGACGTCAGGCTGACAGCTGGTTGTAAAACAATTGTCAAATTATAATTGATCGTAGTAGGCTAACTAAAACACGGTGAACTACGCGGGCAAGATAGAGTTTCTTCTCGGAAGGAATCAGCACATGTACGATTCTAGTACGGGCGATGGCCGCGAGTCGAGGCAGGTAGACGACGGTTGCGGCCGAGAGGGAAATAGGTGAACGGTGAGAGACGTGATGGAAGTATAAGTCCAAACACATCCAGCTTCAAACTGTGGTAAATATAATAAAAAGCGATAATTTATAAGTGGGACCGAGTTATGTGTAAAACAGCAGAGACAGGACAAAATGCAGCTGTGTGGGGCGAAAAGAGAACAAGACACGTGCACACGTGTGAGACGACGCAGACGTGAATGAGAGAAACGCGGTGGAATATCAGCGAGCCGTTTGCTAACAGTGTTGGCAATAATGAAAATCATTCCGAGAGACAGAGTGTGTAGTATCATTGCCTTCGAAGTGGACGATGTGAGTATGAGTGTGAAATCTGCCCTGTGCTAAGCGAACAGGTAAACCACCTACTGAACCCGGCCATTGAGCTTAGCGCAGTAGCTTGAATAGTCACATGTCCGTGCGCCGATGCGTGGTGAACATTGCGTAAATAGATAGAAATCACGGCACGGGAAATAGCATCTATTTGATCGACGGTGAGGGGCATCGTATGAGACGTGCCTCAACAGATGGCGAGGGAAGAGCGCTGGCGACCGACGAAAAGGTGTCCTTACTGGAGTCACGAAGAGCGGCGAAGCGGACACGTTCCATCACACGAGCAGACCGTCCCACTTGGGATTCATTATTATACTGTAATGAAAAACACCAAGCGTGTGTGTGTGTGGGGGGGGGGAGAGGGCGAGGAGCAGACGAAATGCTTAATGCATAGAAAGTACTATTTTTGTAGTGTTTGGATAAAACAAATTTATGATGGGAGGCAGGAAGTGTGTTAACAGTCATTAATGAAGTATTCTAGATATTTGCCAAAACTAGCGATGTTTTGTTCCTATTTATTTGTAATAAATGAGTTGTCCGTGTTTTTCATGTTTGATTATCAATGTTTGTTCTCCTCAATCATTCAGGAGTAAGGACACTGCCCTTAGATTCCCATATCCTCTAATAAAAATAATTTGTTTTGTGAACCGATTATTGGCTCGTACTATATACATACATACCCCTCCCACATATATATATATATGTGTGTGTGTGTGTGTGTGTGTGTGTGTGTGTGTGAGTGGGTGGGTGGGAGAGAGATATTTTTCAGGAGGTGGCGATGTTCCTCGATGGAGGCTGAGATCGGCGGTCGATCTACACTAGGCTTTTGGTCCGGAGGAATTTTTTCCCTTTTGAAGGTAACTTCCGCTTTTTCAAAACGGGGGCAACTAAACCCCCAGTTCCGGGGCCAAAAAAAACTTCCCCTTGGCCTCCTCCCTGGACGTGTTGTTGGGGGTAAAAATGCAGGGGAAATGAAAAAATTGGGTGGGGGGGAAAGGAAATGGAGAGGAAAAGGTTAAAAAAGGTTTTAGGGGAAGAAGAAAGGAAAAAATTTTTGCCGCGGCAAATTCCTTTCAATTCGCCCCGGCTTTAGTCCCTTCGTTATTGATTCGAGTAACCGCAGAAAAAACTAAACCAATCAGAGCAGCCGGCCGCGCAAATTTTCCTCCAGTCAGCGCTGGAAATTCGACCCAGTTTATTTCTAGCTAGTGTAAAAAAACTCCGCCACTGTCGGGAAACTCGAACCCTTGACGTCAGTTTTTTAGAGACCTTGCGGAAATGAGAAGACTTTCTGGGATTGATTAAAAAATCAGCTGTCCAGGCAGAAAGCAGCTGTACGCAAGAGTTTGAAGACGCAAAACAGAGGGAGTCAGGAAGCCCCAAGGCCGAGGGGTGCAGGCCCCCTCGAGAAGCACAACGTCCGAGGCGCACGGCGGTTTTGGCAGTGGCCCGCATGCGAGGCCGCACAGACGCACGAGAGCGCGGGCTGGTTTTGAAAGGGCACGGATGCACGGCGGCGAGTGTTTGTCGAAACGCCCCACAAAGGCGTGAACGGTGAGGGAGGGGCGCGTGCCGCTCCGCGGTGCGTTTTCGCGGGGCGCAACGTTGTGGCAGCGGCCGACCGTGCTCGCCGGCCGCATTGAATAACGCATAGTCGCGGCGACGCGGCGCGCGTCTCGTCTGGCGGCGCTAGACTTTTCATGCGTGCGCCCCGCTCCCCGGCACGCGGGGCGCCGTGTCGTCCGCCGTATGAATATTTGAGCAGGGCGCGGAGGGGAGGGGCGAGAGGCGGGTTGTTGTGGGGGAAGGTCTAAGCTGCGGGGTTTCGGGGGCGAGAAGGCAGAGAGTTAGAAGCCTGGTGGCGGAGTGGGTGGTTGGCGTTGGCGGAGGGGCAAGGTGGGAGGTGGGTAGCGGATAGGGGGTAGATGGTGGCGGGTAGGGGGCGGGTGGAATGTGGAGGGTGGCGCATGCTGGAAGGCGAGGAGTTAAGCGGGGAGACGAGGGGTGAGGCAGGGGCGAAAAGTGGGGAGGCGAAGGCGTGGAGGGTGGTTTGGCGGGGTGGATGTTAGAATGGCAAGAGGCGGGGCCACGAAAGGGTGACGGAAGCGGATGACGGGGAGCCGAGAGGGGGCGGGAGGCGAGAAAACGGGGATGCGAGAGGCGGGGACGAGAGGCGGAGCGGGGCGAGAGGGGGAGGCGAGCGGCGGGGAGGGGAGAGGCGGGGGCGGTGAGAACGGAGAGGAAGCCGGTGCGGGAGGGGAGAGGCGGGGAGGTGAGAGACGGGGAGACGAGGAGTAGGTGTAGACTGATGGTCGATTTGGTCAAACTGTTAGTGGGACAGTGGAATTGGTTTGAGGGGTATAGGTGGAATGCGGCGTATTTTGCGAAAGTTGAACACATGAAAAATTTTCATTGCACTTTCAACTCCTCGCCAAATAATTGTTTTCAATTTATTTCTATATTATCATAAATTGAAGGATATAAAATATGTATTTGTATATTTATGAAATCTGAATATTAAATTATTTATTTCTATTATTATTCGATATCGAAGATCACATGAGTCAAAAACCCATATCATTAAAATTACCAAAAGTAATAAGTAGAAAATGCCGTTTTCAGCAAATGTAAAAATATTACGTCGACCACTAGGATTAAAACTCGCATGAAAAATTGAGAAGAATGAAACATTTTATAAATAACAATTGACAGCCAGGAAGTGATCTACTCAATAGTAACCAGTGGAAAATTACGTTAGGATCAAAAAACAAATGTTGTTTTTCAAGTATTCAAAATCATATTTGGAATAACATAAGCCTAAAATAAACTTTCCGCAACTTTTTAATGATATTTACAGTGATTTTTTAGTACTCAAAGGACTCCATTATTTCGCCCTTGCCCGGAACAATGATGCGTCTGCAGCCGATCAAATATACGGGTATGTTTACTTTCAGAGGTTGTCTCTGATGTCGTCCTATATCGAGTAATGTGAATAAATCGAGTACGTACTTGAGAACGTGGGACTAACTATTGTATGTTTAGTGCTTGATTATTCGCATAACGCGTGGCGGAGGAAGCATCGCCGAGATCAGTGCATACATTTTTAACACTTCTTTCATCAACAGCCATTACTTGATTAATGTCTAGGTTAAATAATAGTACAATACGTACGAATAATGAGGACTAAAAGCATGGTAAACTAAGTCTTTTCATATGTGGCATAGCACGTATAACGTTCAGACAATAATAATACAAATAGAAATTTGTGGCATTGAGGGACAAAACACAAAAAAAAACGAGGAAAGTTTGCTGTTACACATCTTTTTCTGAAGAACGTTTTGAATAACTATAAGGAATTATCTGGAGCTCGGGTTTTGTTCTGAGACGTAGAAAAACCTAAAAAATAATGCGGTTTAATTTGATATATAGTGTGGAATGTATGAAACATGAAGGTTTTAAAAAATCTGTACCAATTAAAGTAATCTAAAATACTGAACAATTCATTGGTTTTTGGTAAATAACGAACGTACTTAACATTCAAAACAGTGTATGACGGATCGTGGAGAATTTTGTGTGTATGCTATTACGAAAGGATCATTTGGCGAACTGATGGGCTAGTCAGATCTAGGAGAGACGCATTAGATTACTCAAAGGGAACACATAAATCAATATCGCCGACATGTGCCTTACTCGCTTAATTTGAACTGCAGGAAGTGAGTCAATTATCAGCACAGATGGTTCACAGTTTGGACTGAACGACTGTTAAAAGGGGATAATCATGATGATAAATAAGCAGTGGTGAGTCCGTTCCACATTGAATAACTTTGCTGTCGCCTAAAATAACATTACTTTTAATTGGTTACCTGCGGAGCAACACACCTGACACGGGAAGTGAACACGAGAGCAGCACAAAATTATTTTGGAAAAAATACAAGCGGCAGGCTTAAGTATAATATATTTAAATACTCTCACGGTTACAAGAAATTTAAATATTTTAGACAAAACAGTCTTTATGGAGTACTGGGGGGATATATATATATATATATATATATATATATATATATATATATATATATCTATCTATATATAAGGTTTTACGGTGGATATTTAAAAAAAATAAAAACTTACAGGTACTGGCAAATTTTCAAGTGGCATTATCAACCAATATCCACATTGGACACATATCTGCTCGAATTCGCTTTTGTTGACTACACAACAGACTGGCTGAAGAGAAAATGAGATCTTACTTGAACAGTGAAGATATGTTTTCAGTTAAAAACACAAAACAACAAATAGTGCACGTAGGGAATGTCAATATATAGTCCTGTGTTAGCGGAGATTCGTTAGAAGACGTCGGCCATCATGCATTTTCCAGCGCTATCTGAAACGCACAGACCTCTGGGATATCGGGGAGTTTTTAGGTGTTGGCTCCCCTCTCCCCTCCCCGCACTCCCGCCCACTGCCTCCCGCATCCGCCCCGCCTCCGCCTCCGCTCCCTCCGCCCGCCTCCGCCCCCGCCTCCGCCGCTCGCCCCGCCTGCCGCCGCCTCCACCCGCCTTCCGCCCAGCCTCCGCCTGCGCCTCACCCCGCCCTCTGCCTTGCAGTCACCCCCCACTCCCGCCTCCACGTCCGTCACTCCGCTCACCCGCCCCCGCCTCTGCCTTGCAGTCATCCCCTCCGAA
>BOPP01000199.1:153540-200970 GCA_017312745.1 Gryllus bimaculatus
ATGGATGGAGTGGGTTGGAGTTTTGTGGGTTGTTGCGGCGATCAGCGTGGGGGTGCGTGAGTGTAGTGTGAGTGGTGTATATATGGGACCAGAGATGAGCATAGGCTACAGAGGGAGGAGGAGATGGAGGTTGACAGGAAAGGGGTCACGAATGAGAGAGCGAATTTCTAGGAAACTGGGACGCAGGCCCAGAAAAGCGACTCCAGAATGTGTAACGAGTGTTCGGCCGCACTAAGCAATGAGACATGCAAAATATTCAGTGGGCCGCCAAAAGACAAACAGAGAGAGGCCAGTGTCTTTGGAATGCGAGTGGAGTAAGGTCGAGTAGGGTGAAATAGAGGCGCGGGAGCGGTGCCGCTTGCGCTGAGGTGCAATGGGACCATTCATTTTCAAGAGAGAGAGTGTTATTTAATGGATTGCCACCGCAACGGCAGCTGGGTGGCTTGCCGGAAAGACATGTCGCCCTCGAAACCGAAGCTTTGTGCATCACGCCGGACTACGCACGTACACACAGTCGCCACGAACAGAACGAAGAGGAGTTTGCATGACGAGACACACGGAGGAATTGAGGGGCGGCGGAAAACGGGAGATATAGGTTTAGATGCGCGATCGAGTGAAGAATCATGAGTCTGTTGTAAACTAGAATTAATAGTATTCTCTTTTCACACTCAGACTCATTATTTCACAGCGCCATTTATCTTCGCATTCTCTCCGTTTTATTTTTAGCATTATTTTATTTTTCATAATTTGTGTCATATACCAAAAAAATACTGAGTCTCATTTCTTCTTGTCTTCTAGAGGTTCCATACCATTACTAAGCTATTTTATTTTTGGTTTTCTATAAGAGCTACTGGTATCAGAACAAATACTATTGACAGAATCTAGAACCACCTCCGCCACTCCGCTTTACCCCGCCTCTTCCCCCTGCTCTCCACCGCCCCACCCGCATTCTCCTTTGCCTCTAATACGGCCCCCTTCTGTCCCCCCGGCCACCAATCCACACAAACTGGTAGTTTCTTCGCACTGGAAAGCGTCTTTGCGCTTCTGAATGCAGAGGATTCGGAACGATCTTGCGGAGTTTAAGCAAGGCTTCGTAAAAGGAACGAAGATAACGTCGGAATAAATACTCCATAGAGAGACCTTCAGAAATAATAAGCTCTCAATTTTCTCTCGCTTAAATTTGAATGAATGATACGAGATTCTCTTTTGAGAAAAGGAAACTGTATGTTTTTAGGGTTCTTTTACTGAAATACGCGAATGTTTCTTGGCTTTTGGCTACAGTGCGAAATATTTTTTAATAGCTTGGTCCTGGCTCACACCGAGTACATCTTATTTTCGATTAAATAATTACTTGGTATCTTCATTTTCATGTTATTTCTTTTAAGCACAATAATACACAGCTATATTATTTTTTCTTTCATGACTACATAGTGCGAAGCATATGCAGAAACGAAATATATTACGACTTTCGAAGGAATATTGATTTTAAAATATTAACATTTTAGCAGTACTTATCACTTCAGCTATGACAAAATAGATCATTCAAAAATATTTCAAGAATATGGTCAAAAAATTAATTACGAAGAAAATTATTATAATATTTATGTTTAATATTATTCCATGTTGTTTCAGTTATTCTTTTGCTGTTATTCAGTTCATTCTTCAACATAACGTTTTTTGCATATGTTCTACTCCCCTATTAAAGAACGTTATCACGAAGAAAATAGCTGTATTCGACTTTTAATTTATGATTAATCTAATATATAAAAATCAATGTTTGTTCGTATTTTATGCGCTGCCATACCATTAATCCGATTGCAATAAAACCTTGTAAACGTCGTGCTTGCACTTGTGCAAATAATATAGACATAGTACGAGCTACAGAGGGAATGTGCGTATGTGTGTCACACATACACACGCGTTGAAGGTGATTTTAAAAGTTTATGCTGACTCGAGCACACCTGAACAAAAGCTCTACGCAACACGCGGCATCCTCAAGTATTAAGCACGTCTTCGCTGCATATTTGGCCCCTACGATTGTGAAATATTGGCCGGGATTTGAACACTTATTATATGTCTTATATGGTATTACTCGAACGTTATCTCGGACAAGTAAGTCAAATTTATGAAGACAGTGTCATAGCGAGTGCATACCCAAACTCGAGGGAGAACGTTTTAACAATAGCATACTTGACAACCATGTCCAAACTACGGTAAAGAACAAACACATACTCGCGAGAAACCCTTTCATCTATCAAAGGTTTTGCGGAGCGGAGCGTAAACCGTGACTAACAAACACATAACCAGTAGCGTATAATTTGTAAAACATTTAAACAGTGAAGCATTGCCGGGTCCACTAGTTGATATTATTTGTTTTGTAAGCAATATCTTATACAAATTGAAAGACCTGGAAAATGCTCCAGAATACGTGCTGGAAAATTTGGCTAAAATTAAATAAAATACACGTATACTGTGCATACTGTTACATTCACGTTTTTTATACACAAGAGGACCCCTTTATGAAGGTCGCGGTGTGTTTGCATTTCCAGACCATAAAAAGCATGAACACACGGCAGATGGAATTTCAGGTGGAAATACAAACGGGATATTTTTCACAATATATTTTACTGTCCTCTTTACCGAAAAGAACCTCACTTAAAGTTTACGTGTACACTGTGAAGCCAAAATAATTATCGTAACGCTTTAAGAATAAAATATACAATTATATTTTAATGAAAAACAAGAAAGAGAGTGTATAGAAAATGCAGCTTTTTAATTACAAGTTTCAGGAAGACTGTCAGAAAATAACCCCAAATATGTGAAGGAAGACAGGCATCGATTATTTCAGATACGAATGAAATGAGAAAGAGTGATCCTATAATCTAAGAAAATCCTTCAATTTTCAGAAACTTCACCAGTATGAAACGTTTAACGTTTCAAAATATATAAAAACTTTGTATGTTCGTTATTCTGACTGAGAATCATTTCAACTAGAAGCCTTCAGCAGAAAAAACTGCAGAAAGCACCACGCAAAATGGTTAAAAAAAGCACGTAAACTCCTCATGAACACGTAACATACTCTCGTACAATGCTGCAACAAATTGAATATTTTTACAAAAACAGTCCTCACGGATACTGCACAAAAAGGAGATAGTGTATATATGGATACACAGTTCAACAGTTCTTTATGTACCTAGACTTTTTTTTCAAATGTTCCTGTTCCCTTACGCAACACGTGCATAGGAAATATGTAATGGCAGATGGACTATTCTTTCCAGCTATGCTGTCGTATTACGCCATATCTGTCTTAACCCAGTATGAAAATTCAGTTAGCGCGGTACAAGAACACAAACCTCAATTTTTCAAATGAATATTCTCCATTGAATCTATTATTCATTGCTTCTATTCTTCAAAACTATATCTTCATTGTTTGGGGATTATTTTGGGTATCTAACAAAAGCATAGTCACCTCTCACATGATCAAGGGATGAATAGTGTTTCGTTAATTTATTAATATATTCGAAATCAGTAATGCACTATGTAAAAATAAGGACTTCAAGCATGAACCATCCTTTCCGCTTCAAAGCTAACTGCCCAATGGAGAGACTGCGACAGCTTGAAAATTCCCGACGTGCCAACAGCTCTCGCCGCACCACGCCGCATTCGGCCGAACTAATCAAGCGGGGAGGGCAGGCCGTTCAAACACACGCTCTCGAGGGCCGTCCACGCGCGGACGAGGAAGGGAGAGAAAGGTTGCGGAATGCGAGGGGGCGGCAAGGATGGAGAAGGCAGGGGCACGGACTACAGCGGGAGAACAGCGGGAGAGTGAAAACGACAGAAAGAGAGAGAGAGTAAAAGAAAGAAAGAGAGAGAAAGGAAGGGGGAAGAAAAAGGGAGAGAGGAAGAGAGACAGAGAACGATTGAGTGTGAAGGAGAGAAGGAGTCGAGTGCGATGCACGAAAGTGGCAATATAACAAAGCTGGGAGGCATAAAGACGGTATGGCGAAGAAAGAGAAATGGTAGACGGGACGAAAATGCGGAAGTTTCGAAGAGTGCAGATGTGGAGAGGTCAGAGAGATTCAAAGCTCTGGGAAATTGAGAGAGCAGAGGTGTCGCGAGGGAGGAGAGGTGGCGATGGAGGGGAGGGCGACGGGCTGGGAGGTTGAGAGGTTCAAGAGGTGATGACCGCCGGAAGGTTAGAAAATAGGGGGAGGGAAGGATAAGGAAGGGGAAGGAAAGGGAAAGATCTGGGAAATGAGAATAGTGCGAGGGATATATCCGCGATTAGGGCGACTAGGCGATAAGGAATTACTATTATTTATTATTATTATTATTATTATTATTATTGAAATTATTACTATTATTATTACAGTTGTTATTATTGTAGGAGGTGGGAGGGCGGGCGAGCCGCGTGGGCGGGGCGTCCGCGGTGCGCCAAGTCTCGGACGTCGGCGCTGCAGTCAAAAACGACGATGGAGTCCGCGGCGCGCGCCGACAAATCGCGCGAGGAGCAATAAAATGCGTGCAGATAGGCGCCTAACTAGTCTCTATAATATCCCGGACCATCCTCCACCCACCAGCGCCACGCGTGCGCCCGGCCGCGCCCGCACCCCTCCGGGAGTCAGCGCCGCCCACTGGCACCCCCGATGTGCAACATGGCATCTCCCCGCTCCGCCCCGCTCTCCTCCCTCCCGCAACCATTCATTCTCCGCCGCCCGCCCTGCCCAGTCCGCCGCGCCGCCGCCTTGCCCCTCTGTCCCCACTCTATCGGGCCACCCTCCTCTTCCTCCTCCTCCACGCACATCCCCTCCCTCCCCGCCCCACCGCTTCAAAAGTTGTACGTGTTAACAGTAGGCTCAAGTAACTGAGTCAAAAATCTGCCGAATTAACACGGCCAATTTGACTCGCTTTTCACGAGCATTTTCAAGTGGGCGGCTGGGTTACGTCTTTCGACCTCCGATATTAGTACACAATACCGCGGCGTTCCGGCACATTTTACACCAAAATAGAGATACGACATACTCTGAAGAGGGAAGAAGCCATACTATAGAATTTTGCTTCGTTAAAAAATGCACACATCACACGTGTTTCGTATGCTTTATCTGATTGCCCGAACAAATGTGAGTACCACTCATCTTGGCATTCAACTCCACCTGCGTCCAATCGCCCGCGCAGGTCGAATGGGTCGCTGAGAGTTCATACAATTTTTCTATCGATAGACAAGTCAGAACTTAAGACTTCGTCCCGCCGCCGACGGTGCCTCTACGAGGGAGATACCTCTACGGGGAAGTCCCTGAAAGTGGACATGTCGATCTCATGTCTCAGCAGGACTGGAACACCTCCACCCCCAGGGATTTAACATGCACTACACTCACGGGACTAATGAGCGAAGCAGCTGACTCGCCCGAACCACAAAACGCTGACTGACTCGTCCCCGCCTCACCTCGCGGGGCCAGTGCCCGCGGCTGACCTCTCGTTTTCGACCTCGCCGCCCGGCCGCCCGGCGCGAGGCCGTTACGCGCGCAAACACGCGGGGAATTTGTCGCAAGTGTCTGTTTGGCGGCGAACGAGTGCGCTGCAGGCCAAGAGCCGGAACACTTGTTTTGCGCTTCCGCAGATCAAATGCCGGTTTTACATTTGGCCACTTCGCAAAACATGTGTACTGCGCTGGAACCTTGTTCAGCTCACATGGAATCTCCTGTAGGTTTGACCGCATGTTGAATGCACTTCGGGTAATTTTGATCATTACTTCACGCTTAAACAATTTAGTATTAACAGATGGTAATGAAACATATAATATATTTTTGCATTAACATTAAAAAGGATCATTGTTGATAATAATTCGAACTGTATGATAAAGAATTTTAATGCAAATAAATGCAGCATAAATGTTTTCTCTTAAAAGGAAAAGTAGAATGCCCTACTCACATAAAATACTTTTTACCACTGAATAAACTACTAACTTTAAAACAACATTTTACAGAAAAATATATAGTCACTAATAAATCTTGCATAGCAATATCAACGGCCACAATATTTTCTACGGTAAATAAACGGGCCACTTATTTGTTAGTCAATGTTATCAAATATTTTTTAATAATATGAATAATCACCCAGCTTACCTGAATTTTACGAAATTTAGAATGTCTTTCTAAGTACATATGAGCCCATTACTAAGCAACTAACAAGAACTTAAATTATATTATATAAACATCAATACAGAATGGCGAGGAGAATCCTGTAGTAATTTTACTATTTTCTTCAAAAAGATGACGTATCTACGTATTTACCCAGGTCAAAGACATCGATCGCTACAAGATCTAAAGGCGATGTAAAATGCATTGCAAGGTTTACGAACTGACAAAATAAAGAGGGATTCACAGAAACGTTAGTCAACTGCTTCAAAATCCGATAGCTGATAGTCGATAGCACTATAGATAGGTTTTATAATGTTTTGTTGTCCTTGCTCTCCCGTTTTTGGAGAGCATTAATTGATCACATCAGATATCATGTTATAGCTCACGTAATTAACGTGGTACGAAGAATTTATAAGCACTTTATGCCTAATATGGTGGTGGTCATGGCGATCGCAGGCGTGGGCACCAGTTTGGCGGCTTCATTCGATGGTTGCAATTACGCTTTGGGAAATTCACAGACGTAAAATCAAAGCGTGATCAGAGGTAATCTTTTTGATGGAGAGGCTGTAAATATCTGCAATCGAAATGTTCAACGAACAATACCCAAGATAAGTTAAAGGGTAAATATTTTAAATAGTGTTTCTTCTAAAAGATATATTTCATATAAAATAATAAACCCTCCAAATAATTAAAAATACATAGTGTGATTTCGAAGAATTCGAGTCACACATTGATGCCTTCGAATAGTTCAAAGTGTGAAATAGAAGAAACTCTAGGGTCGGAACTCAAAATATTCGTATGATTCAAAGAGATGAAAAGGTACTTAACTCTAGAGGAGGAAAGTGAGGGAATTGTGGGTCGCGTTCATAATATTTGATTTTATTTGAATTCAAAATAGTTCACGAAGCAAATTATACCTTTGGTTTCCTGCGCACAGACGGTTAGTATCAAATCTTACTTCACACCTCATTCAGAGATCCAGAATCTGCAGACCAAATGTCTCTCCTTCAATCACGGCTGAGATCGCTTTTGGTACTTTCCTGTACCAATGAAGCGACTTAGGGAAACAGATGGCCCATCCCTATAAGTTTTATATTTTTAACGCGTTGAGGTATCCCGTAGACTAATCTCAACTCTATTAAACCGGTATTACGAGAGATGCCACGAGCATGGACCATCTTGTCACGAACTCATGAAAACGAGCGGGATTTGGCCCATGCAGCCTTACACGATATCTGAAACCATTTCTTCTGTATATTGGCCGCTGCATCTACTACACACACTACATATTCATATACTTTCGGAAAATTACAATAAGTTTAACAGCACCAAGGTGTTGGTCACCCAAAACTTGGGCACTCAAGAGTTGGACACTCAAGAGTTGGACACTCAAGAGTTGGACGCTCAAGATACGGACGCTGAAGAGTGGAACGCTCAAGAGTGGGACGCTCAAGAGTGGGACGCTCAAGAGCGGGACGCTCAAGAGTGGAACGCTCAAGAGTGGAACGCTCAAGAGTGGAACGCTCAAGAGTGGAACGCTCAAGAGTGGGACGCTCAAGAGTGGGACGCTCAAGAGTGGGACGCTCAAGAGTGGGACGCTCAAGAGTCGGACGCTCAAGAGTCGGACACTCAAGAGTCGGACACTCAGGAGTCGAACACTCAAGAGTCGGACACTCAAGAGTCGGACACTCAAGAGTCGGACACTCAAGAGTCGGACACTCAAGAGTCGGACACTCAGAGGCAAACACTCAGGAGTCGAACACTCAAGAGTAGGATACTGAAGAGTAGACACTCAAGTGTCGGAACTCAAGAGTTGGTCACCCAAATGTCTGCCATTGAAATGTATGTCACCCAAGATTCGATCCCACAAGAGTCGGTCCCCCAAGAGTTTGTCATACGAGAGACGATTACACAACAGTCGGTTACCTAAGAGCCCGTCACCATGGTCGAGGTACTCACCAGCTTCTCCAGCGTGTTGACGAGCGCGGGGGGCGCGGCGACGGAGGCGGGGGTGGAGGCGGCGGACGCGGAGGGGGCGCGGCCCCCGGGCCCCTCGAGCCACGCGCTGGCGTTCGCCAGGCGAATGGTGCCCTCGTAGCGCACGCGGTCTGCAACACAAACCACAAGAACCACCATCAGAACGCACTCCAAACACTTCTTGATGTGGTTGCACACACATTGCTAGAACGTGAAACTATTCTACAGCATACATTCCATTCCTAGCCAGTATCAGTTTTCTCCATTTTATAATGTTTCAAAGTACAGCAATGACAGTATAGAATATACTAGATGCACCAATTAAGGGATATTAAGACTTCTTTATAAGTTACACAACAAGGAAAAGGAAAAGAAAAAAGAAGAGGAAAAGGAAGACCAAAGAATACACGGAATCAGGAAATTTATAATTTGCCGGAAATAAATACTTTGAAAGAAAAGAAAGCTATGGTAGAAAAATGATTGAAATATATTTATATAAAATTTAATGTTCAAATAGGAAAATGATTCATGCCATGGTAAGCTTATTAAATAAATAATGGCAATAACTGGAAAACTCTTGTGTGGGCCCATTCTAGTATGGTATTCAATGCAGGACCAGTTGCATTCCTATTGCCTGGCAGAAACCTGAATCGGAAATAACATGAAGTTCCAAAAGAAAGGAGCTAAAATAGATTCAATAATCATTACTTATTTTTTAAAACGAAATTATATTAATATTTTGTATTCCTCCAAAAAACTAAAAAATGTTAAACCCAATCAACGAACTTACACTACGATGATTCGATAAACACCAAGGAGTCAAAATTTGTCCTGCTATTTAACAAAAGCGGAAGTGGGCACCGTAAACCAAGAAAACACTTTTTTAATTAAAGAAACATCTACGTTTATATAAATTACGGCATTTCCTATAATTTTTATAAATTCAGTGCTTGAAAGTATGTTTTGCAAAGCTTTTTGCTCGTTTTACACAGCACATAAACAAACGTTCCAAATATGACGTGACTATTTAAGGGTTACGGGCAGATAAACGGGCGTCTTTCATATTTCACTAGTTTTGTAAGACGCTCAACAAAGACTGTCGATGTAAATATCAATGGGACAATCGTCACACTGTAATTTTAATAGAGCGAGAAAAATGAAATATTTGAAAATGTTCAATAATGATATTAAGGTTCTCATTACAATACATAAAAAACATATCAGGACGATAGGGAATTTTCAAAAAGAATTTGGATGGAAATTGCTCAAGAAATCAAAGTTGCTATTGTTTTTACGAACCATAATGAATGTTTATCGACACGTCGACCGGTTTGTTTCCGGCGAGAGGCACTCGTTTAATCTATAATTTGCGGAAAAAAGTACTCCAGAAGTGTGTTATGTACTAACATACATTAATAATTACTGTTGAACGCAGGAAATACTTTTATCATAAAATAGCAAAAAATAAACAGGATTATGAACAGGTTAGCTGCACAGAATTATATTGCTTGTTGATGAGTCACTTGAGTATCACTATGAAAACTAACTGAAAGGGGGGCAAGGTGCATCTGCGTAGAATATGGAACAGAATAAAAATGTGAAAACATTTCTAACTGATAAATTATTTTTCCACTGCGGTGTTATGTTGCTTCAATAAATTCTCTTCTACTACCTTGCGGAAATAAATATAAAAAATATAGTACTAAAAAAACTTTTTTATAACAAAACGAGGTACGAGTTTTTTAATATCCATCACTGAATTAAATGCAACGTTGTATTGCGTTTCTTAATTCTGACATAGAACACAGTATATTCTGGGAATACGTAGAAAAAGAGAAGTACATTGCTTTTAATCTACCAGTATTTTCATTAGAAGTATTTAAGTAAGAATGGCTTAGATGGAAAATAAATTGAGTTCGCGGAAGTGAAAAACAAAATGCGTCTATATAGTACAGAGATTAACCAGTTGTAAAAAGAGAATAGAATGTTTACAACAGTATTGTTTTTCACCCAAGTTAAGCAAACTCGTATTTCCGTATTCCGTTTCTAAGAAACCAAATTTTCGCGGATTAATGCTTCTGTAGTTCCCTCACGAAAAATAAGGATTTATTTCTAAAAACAATTGGACTTCTCTCTGTAGCATATTTTCTAAAAACAACTTGGAAATTCTTTGTTGGGGTCTCACATGACTGCAACCACCATGGAAAAAAGCGTCTTTGAATCTCCAAAAATAATTTGTGAAGGTCTTTTCCCATTCCCTTCCTAAAAAGATTGAATGAAATTTAATTAGTTTAGCTTGACAGCACCAACACGTACTTTTGAAACACGCCATCACCACCATATTTTACTTTTAAACTGCGTGAATTTTTCAAAAGCAGCTATTGTAGATGAAGAGAGGACCACAAAGAAAAACGTAAGTCGTAATACCTCCACAATGAATATGCGTAACAAAGTAAGGCAGCGGCTATACTTCTATATCTTTTTCAACTGCCCCCTAGAACTAATACTTTTCATCTGAAAATGTACAGTATGTCAGGGATTGCTTGCTAATTCGTGTTAGCAAATGGATTAGTAACGTGTAAACCATGTGTTCCACATACGATATTTTAACTACGTTTTTGAAACTATACATCAATAGACTCTTCTTATAATTAAAAATATCATTATTCTATCTGTTGTATTTTGAAATCTAATATGCTAGGCAAAATCAGTTTAAAATATATGTTGAAAACTTAGGCCGGTGTTGCCTGACATTCGACAACTTTCCTTTCCTGGTCTGCTCACAAAAAAGTATACTCCGAGCTCTCAGAAAAGGCATGATTCTATAGTGCAAAAATCATGGGGATAGAACAGAACATTATTTATCGTATTACTTGTGACGATTACGTAATTTAATATTTCATAGCTCTACGTACATATCATTCAAACTCTTGCGCCTTCTTTGCAGCAAAATAAGTTCTTTCTATAAGTTTGTTTTTAAGACACTGAAACATTCTTGGCTCATTAACAATGATTTGTGGAAGGTTATTTCATATACTTTCACTTATCAATACAAAAACTTAAGAAATTTCTTCTGCTCTCAACAATTCGTCTGCTCGCAACAACAGGGTACATTGCATCTTTAATAATGCCATTTCTCTCTCATGCTACAGAATCAACAATCTCACGCAGTAGCAATGTGCCAGGCAACCAATCATCCCTTTACCTGCCATCATGCACTGTAAAGGGAGCGAAATATATGTGTGGCAAGTTTCGTTTCAGAACCTTTAGAACGCGTGAGAGAGTATGTGTATGTGAAATGGAAAAGGACGCACAAAAATGAAGAAGGAGACAGAATGGGCGATCCAAAGCCCATTTATTAAGGCATTTAGTATTCACCTGGTATTGAGCGAAGAAACTACGGGACACAATTCACAGCAGCAGCTCAAAATAATACTCGTGCAGACAGTGAGCGGCTGAATTCGACGAAGCTCTCAACCTAGAATCGAAAATACACTACCGCTGGGGCTAGAACCTAGATCCTCACAGTGTGAGACGGTGTGAGAACAGCACCAATACTGGCTGTGAGCTAACCCAGCCGGTCGTTGGTCGGGAAATTCTAGCGTTTGAATTCTAGTGGTGGCGAACTTCCGACACCAATTGCACCTGTTGCAAAAGTGCCTGTTCTGCTTTGCCCTGCCAAAACACCCTGATAAATTTTTAATAATACCACCATAAATAGTAGTTGATAAATGTTAAAAAAAGGTAAAAATTGACAAAAATTAGGATTTCTAGCCATTTTTTAATCTTAATATTTAATGTTTTGTACTTGTTTCTATCATAGGTTTAAAATATAATGTTGTCTTGTTAACGTAATTTACAGAGAACTCATTTTCAATAGAAATATTGGAAGTTATAACAGATTAAATACGAAAATGTCTAAAAAATGAAAAAAACAGTAACTTTTAGGGACATTTAAGTTACTGAAATGTAATGATTAAACTTTATGAGTGTTATGGGCTTGAAAAGAAAATATCTGGGCAACACATATCCAATCGGGGTGATCCAATTTGGGCAACACATATCCAATCGTGGACCTGTGCCTGGATATGTTTTTTCAACCAAAACTTTGATTCTGGAAGGTAGCAAGGGAAAATTGTTTTTTTCGATACATCCTAATATATTTCGTTCGCTCATGAGCTGGAACGGTGACAAATCTCACAAAATCAAGTGTTGAGCAATATGAGATTGGCATTTTTATTTAGTATTGAAATGCATCATTCTTGCATTCAAACTTATGCGATTGACTGGTGGAATTTTGTTCTGTAAAGTATGCTGCTGTTGCGGCGGAAAGGTAGATCAATCTGTGCATTAACTCAAAATTCGTATTATTCGCCATGAGCGATATGATGATAGTTGATGTGAGCGGACACAATCCCAGTCAACGAAGCAGGGGAACCCCCGGTGTTGCCACTGAGCCACCGCAGCCGGCGCGACCTACTCGTGATGCACGCGGTGATGGACCACAGACGAGCGCCCAAAGAAGCTTGCCGCCGCCGCGTGGGGGAGTGAGGGGGGTGCGCGGGAGTCGGCCAACGAGCCAACAAATCCGCCGGGCGCTAAGCCCTTGGGGGACGCCCGTTCGCCCGCGCGCCGCCTGCTCTTTCGCCGCCGAATCCAAGAGCAAGCGCCGGCCTCCGCCGCCGCGCGCGCTGGGGGCGCAGTGCGAGTCCCAACTGCCCTTGGGGCATCTCGCTCAACTTCAAACGCCCGGTGCTAAAGAAGCGATACACGCTGATACACACGTTGCATTCCGTTTATCATACTCAATTTTTTTCATAATTAGTCGTGGACATTCCAAGGACACCCAAACATTATAGTGATAATATCATAGTGTATAATACAAAATTATTGCTAGAATTAGCCGATGCAAAGCAAACGAGAAATGCTCTTGGAGTTTGTATACTGAGCAGTTGGCTCGGATTTATAATCATTCGTTCCCGGCATTTGTGTTATCGACCGTGTTATAATCTGATACTTGAATATAATTCGTTCGTAATACAAACTTCTCATCAGAACAAGGTATGAACCAAAATACTTGTATTTTCAATACGGGAACTCACGACGCGCTATGCTGAAACTTATTTGTTTCGACTGTATTAACGGTCGGTGGACGTCGTGAAATATTCTTCACTCTTCTTTTTGGTCAAAATGACAATACGAATAGTATTTAAAATAAAATATCGTACGTTATTTAACTTCTATTGAATTATGTACACTTACACTCTTACTACATCTCTAACTTTCACCCTCTTTCTAAATCTACACAGATGAAAAAATCCAAATCAAATATTTACATGCTGAAATATAAAGTTCAAGAAATGCTGTTCTGAACTACATTAGTTATAAAAGACATTTCTAGTAATCTCGCCAGTTATAAAATTGGCGCTATATGCTAGTTTTCCTCCCCAAATTTCTAGGCAGCAGTTTAAAAACAATCATAGGTTGCAGAATTTGAAGTAATATCAAATGTTGGATGTCTTAAGACTTAAACAGACTGAAAACAAAATAAAACAGCTTAGAAAGCCGGCGACCCTGCACTTGTGGATACAGTGATATTTCTAAGGGAGATAGAGTTTCTAAATAACATGTTGGGGGAAAGAAATTAGTACATCAAGCTGTTATCACTTTTACTGTGCTGTACGTAGCATGGAACAAAAATCCTAGAAACGGTTGAAATTTTGAGGCTGAGATTGCAAAATTATTTTGGAGAGTTTTTGAGTCGAGAAAAGTCATTTTTACTGTGTTGTCTAGTTAATGGTTAAGTCATGCGTTGATGGATATGTGTGTATGTGTGTGGGACATGCATAACTCTGAAAGATTTAATACGTTCGGTCTTTTTCATGATTCACAAGTGCAATGTATGTCTGTCAGTGCCGATCACGATGTTTAAGGATGGTGCAGGTAGAGAGGAAATGCAGTTTTAAATCGAAAACCAGCACAAAATTGTAAATATTGCCAGTTTATCTTAAGTGCAGCAGCGAGAACTATGAGCAAATGCCCTTTTGCAGAGGACAATCCCTCTTTCTATAAACTTCCATTCGCATATCACTTAGTACATATGATTTGCATGTAGCAATGGAAAAAATACGTTAACTTGAAATACAACGAAACCACGCCGTGAATTATTCAGTTTCTTGTAATCTAGCTTAGCTATTTTGTGGGTTGTAACTGACCTAAATACTGATGTTCTACTCAGGTTAATAACAATAATATCAATAATAATATCAATAGTAATAATAATAATAATAATAATAATAATACGTGATATATCTGACGTCACGTCTTAACATTACACTCGAAAATTGGTAGGTTTTAATAAAGTACAAACGCTTGAGTTATACATAGCATACTTACAGGTAATTAAAAAAAATGCTGTTCAGTTTTTTAACACTTTCACTTTGTCTTTACTAATACGCTAGACCAATTACATATTCACGTATCCATCATAAAATCATTATCTCCTAATGACATAAATTGAATTACATATCACAACTGTGTATCAATTTGTAATCCAATATCTCTCAAATGCCTCAATTTATTTATATCTTCAATAGACTCATAATATAAGAGAACATTTGACAATTGGAATCATCAACTATATGTGTGAACACTAACTTTATAAGTACATTAAAGAGAGAAATTAATAAAATATTACACGGTAATAAATCTGCGTTGAATGTCTGTGACATGAAATTATAAACACTGTAGTTATTATATTGAAATTACGCACAACGGTATGATAATGTGTAAATCAAGTAAAGCTGCCGCTATTTAATACTCGTAAATAAAGGAATAAATAAATGTCAAATTTCCTCAATAGAGCGTTGGAAACAAACAACCTCGATGTTTCGCTCACTGTATCGCCAGTTCGAGGACGGTGATTTTCGCCCAACCAATGGGCGTAGCTGCACGGCTCCCGCCCCCTCCCACGCAGTCACGACCGCCTGCTATGAGTCGCGCGCCCTCCCGGCCGCATTATCGTTGTAACGAAATTAATAGCTGACGCCCACAGAACTGATTCATACAGTACAGCTTTTAATTACAAGGCCCACTACGGCGTAATTTGTATTCTATACAGTCACCTGCGGAAGTCTCCTACATACCATGAACAGCGCGCGTTCATATTAAACCGCAAGAGAGGCCGTTATTCAGCGCACGGCGGTGGAAAGTCCATTTGTCCCGGTGGGAGGGTGGTCGGTGGGGGCGGTGGGAGGCGCGTGGGCAGGCGGGGGCGGCGGGGGGCGGCGGGGGGCGGCACGGGGCGGGTGGGGGCGCGGGGCGGCGGGTGGCGGCGAGGGCGGCGGGGCGGCGGGGTGGTGAGCAGCGTGGGCGAAGAGAAGAAATGTGCTGTGTAGAATAAGAGTCTTCCGCCAGTGACGTGGGGTGGAATAGACAGAGAGAGAGAGAGAGAGAGAGAGAGAGGAGCGCGAAAAGGAAAAGAGAAAATGAAGACAGAGAGGGAAGCGAGTGAAAGAGATACCGGAGAGGAGATGGAATAATTTCAAGAGAGATATATACCGAAAAGGCGAATGTGCTCAGTAAGGAAGAGAATTATGAATGTGCATAAGAATACAATGAAGGAACGCCACAATATACTGAACACAACACACTAAATGGGTTCATTCATATTCGAACTAAAGGAGAGGCACACACTTAGACCATATTCACCACCTTTTATTTGTAAGTCTAGAAACACATTGCAACAGGATGAGGAATACTTCTTATTTGTAGTACTTGTGCATACGCGAAATGCCTGTATTTATTGTTAAATGAATCAAAAGTAGGCTCGAAGCAAATGAAGTGTTTTCGTAGCTTCACGATCTGATTTATTGAAATTCATTTACAATATTTTAATGCTTTTTAATGCTTTGACAAATGACATTCTAAATTTATTGGTTGTATAAAACAATCTTGTTTTTAAAATCTTCGATAGGAAATGAACGTAGTATAGAGGCTGCAATTATTTTTGGAAATAAACTGAATATTACTTTCTATAATTTGCCCCGAAAAAATTATAAATAAACAAGAAAGAGAAGATGGATAACAGAACTGGGTAATCCATTAAAATAATGAACATAAAAATAGAGCAAGAAGGAAACATGTGTGACGTCATGGATACTCACAGCGACCACACAACACAGAGCTTTCGTATAACAAAATATATTTATTAACAAGAAACAAAACAATATTATACACTTAATAATCTACTTACACCTAGCTCTGATAGACCTACTATCCCCTGATCGCGGGAGCGATCCAAACCCGACTGAAGCATGGTTTTGATTGTGGCATTGCGCCACTCCTACTTTTGAAGCGCGCACCAAAAGCCTAGCTTCCGTGACCGGATGTCACGCTGGGACACAAAGTCGTTCTGGCGCACCAACGGCTGGTTTGCTCGATCGCAGGAGCGATCTATCGATTGAGAATCATCCGTGAATCGTGGCACTCAACCACTCTTTCACCTCGGAGCACGCACACAGCATCCGTCCCCCGTGACCAGTCACCCAAGGACATAAAGTCCGCAGGCTTCGTCAACTAGATGACTCGCAGCCTCGCGAGCCTGCTCGCATATGCACCGTCTTGGCGCCAAGGTTTTGTTGCACACGCACGAGGTTCTCCCACCGTCTCCAGAACTGCCTACTGGCTCCGTACACTCTGTTATATAGGCGAGGCCCACGTGACCTCCTACGTCACGCCACCCCCTCGTCTTGCTTATAACATGAAAAGCTTCTATAAGCCGGAAGACACCCAAAGCCTTGTGGTCTCCCGTCTCCGCGTTCTTCCCTTTACGGAAAAACCCTTCTTCTGTGGTGTAGCAATCCGCAACCAAGCGTCCCCAAATAGATGCCATGAGGCACGCTGGCTAATACGTTACACATGGTAACAAAAAAGCTTGTCCTTAAGGATATGACTTGCAATGAAACACATATTGAATTTCCATGTAGCACCATGTTGATAAGGCTCATTCTGACTTCATCGTAATTTGCAAAAAAAAAAACAACAACAAAAGATTATGTGACTGCATCACCATATAAATGTATGAAATCTTTAACATGTTTTTTAAACTTTCTGGTTGCAGTAGTTTTGCACTTATTTTGATATTTGTGATATGACATTTTAGATCTCAAAGAATTTGATGATGATGAAAATGAAGGCCAAATAAGAATATTAAGGAGGAGAAATGTGACACCCTAGAAATATACTATAATGTTTGTGTGGTTAATTTTCAAAATACAAAGTTAATTTATTCATTATCGAGAACTGACGAACAAAGTTCCAAGTAGGAACAGACTGTTTAACCCATGTTTACACTCAAAAATTTCTCGTGTTGTGTTTGTGTCCTTATGGAACAATTAAATTACATTAGTTATTTACCGTTTATTACTGGCAATATTAGCAGAATGAGTTCCAAAATTATTCATTATGTGTCATTCGTGCAGATTTATTCACATCCAATTGCTGATGTACGAATTAACAGGCTACTTCTAAATCAGTGTTATTTAGGTCTTTAGCTGTAATACGTATACAGTTTGCATAATATTTTATGAAGAACAATATAAGAAAGGAAGAGAATAAATAAACATCGTGAGAAATAAGAATGTAGAAAAGTTAACAAATATAACAAAAAAGGAAAAGAAGAAAACAAAAGCAAACCTTGAAAACACGGCGCAGAAAGGAAAACGAGGAGAACGGGAAACGAGGTGCAAAAACTAATCCGAGAGTATGAAGACAAAAGAAGAGAAAGAATCGAAAGCAAGAGAGAATGAAGAGGGGATGCTGCGGAGGGGCAGCCATCGCAGTGCGCGAAAGAGAAAAGAGGGGAGGGTTTGCGGGTTCGGTGGGAAGCTGCCAGCAGCAGTGTAGGAAGATTGAGACTGAAATGGGGGGAGGAAGGAGGGGCGAGGCGGGGAAGTTCGAGGAGAGGCTGGAAGAGGACTGGGTGGGGGGAGAGAGGAGTGGGGAGGGGAAACGCAGTGGGAATCTGAAGCCCTCGGAGGATTCGGGGGCGATTAAAGAGGAGAAGGAGGGGAACAGTCAGCGACATTTGCGTGGGGGTCTCGGAAGCGAACACTCGTGACATGGCGTCAACGGAATAATTATCACTTACATTTACATTAACCCTCCGGTTTTTGTTTCATTAGTCAACAGGCAGCGCCAACTGCTAAGGTCATTAGTTCCGTAAGTGTCGTCAAGGCAGTTGGCGGTAATCGACCCTCTCTTGCTGACGAAGGGGTGTGGGGTTTTCTCCATCCAGGTATCTCCCACCAGCGCGGCATCGTCCCAACCGGAACATGCTCTAATCTCCCGACCGGTCTCCCGGCATGCCTGGTGGTTTAGTACATGTCAGAGTATGTGTAAGTAAGGGGTGAGCATAAGACAAATAAGGGGAAAGAAATACCGCGCGCGGTCCGTAAACCGCTTGTTAGGGCACTGCTCCAGCATTCGCTTGGTGTTGATCCGAGAAACAGATGAGAGCAGCTGTCCGCTAGAATTCTCCTCCGGAAAGCGACTGAATTCGACCTATCTATTTGGCTAATGTCAAAAATCCGTGTGGACTCGAACCTAGGACCTCCCGGTCAGAGACACTGCAGGGACATCAGTTGAATCCCAGAGCCGCTTTTCTCGGTATAAACGTTATGTATTGCTACGTTTGAAGTACAAATTTAACAATACGGAGAGGTGGCCTATAACTAACTCTTTTCACCGGCCACTGATGATGCAGTCTGCGAGCCAATACCATCAACTGCGATTATCTCGAATTAGAACACCGCAATTGCAATGCAACCACCAGAGTAATAGGACAACTATTCGTTCAGCACTCTGTGCTTTGATAAGCCATCCAAAGGGCTCAGTGAAAGCAGAAACAAAACCCGTATTCTTAGTTGAGGCCGGTAATAGCTTTGTCCAGCATTCGTGATATTGCTACGGAGGCTTCAAATCAAATCAGTTGGTCACTTTACCCCTTCAGCTCGACGTATTACTATTAATTTAAACGATTATTTAGATGTTATCAGTTAATATTTTACTTTAATTGTTTTGCGGTAAACCAACTGAGTACTTAGTACTTTGTAGTAAACAATTATAATAAAGAATACTTAGTACAATTAGCACTTGATTTAAAATCAGTTATTGAAAAGATTGCCAGGATAGAAATAAACTCTGGAACATTTTTGGATTTGAGCTAACAAAATATAACTTATGCCGGCTTTGATGCTAGGAAAAATTTAAGGTATTCTAATTTAAGACATTCGAAAAAATGAGATTTCTTGCAGAATAAATACGTACTTCACTCGATTAGAGGTGAAATATTATTTTAACACAAATTACCTTATTTTATATTCAAATCCATTCATCGATATTATCTAGAGTAGTTTTAAATTTTATTGATGAAACTACACCTACAATGTGAGATGATATGAGGATAATTGCACCTGCGCTTGGGGGATCAGCAAGAGTTTACTATTACCACTAGACGCGCGCCCCCTGCCGCAGCACCTCTTCCCCGCTTAATAGGAGACCGCGCCGGGCGCAGAGTGCGGCCGGCCTCGCCAGGAGTCGTATGGCGAACATGAGAAAGGGCAGCCAACACGGTGTCGGACACGCGGTGCACACAGAGGACACGCGGCGAACCGACCGCTGCGGCGGAGTGGCAGCGGCGGCGGCGGCGGCGGCGGCGGTGCTGATGTGACGGACGCAACGTGGGTGATTGAAGGGATGGTGCTGGCAGCGGGGAGTGTTGGCGGCGGTGGTACGGGGAGCGGGTTTGGTGGGGTAGAGGGGTAGTAGGCGGGAGGGAGCGTAGGCGGAATTAGGAATGTGAAGGTGTGACGAAGATGGGGATGATAATGGTAGTGGATGTAGTGGTGGTGGAAGACGATGGTGGTGATAATGGCGATGGTGGTGGTGGTGGTGCTGCTGATGATATTGGCGTTGGTGGTGGTGGTGGTTGTGGTAGTAGATATGGGGAGGGGTGGGGTGGTGTGATTCGTGGTGGTGGTTGGGTTGTAGTCGAGCGCGGTGCTACTTGTCGGTGTGTAGTGTGGGTGGTGGTGCTGGTGGTAGTCGGTTCGCGTGACTGTGAGCAGTGGTCGGTGAGGTGGTAGGGCGCGCGGTGGCCAAGTGGTCAGTGTGGCGTAAAACCCACCATGCGGCCGGCCCGAGGAGGCGGGAGGCGGCAGCGGTGGGGTGCGGGAAGTCGAGCCGTGGCGGAGCTGCGGGATGGCGGCAGCCGTGAAGCCCATGTTGAAGCCTCAGCGGGGATGGAAGGGCCGCGTGGGCAAACGGTGTCGGGCGCAACAGAGGGTTGGGGCAGTATCGACGAGCGGCGGCCTGAATTGACGGACGCGGTCGCGCGGCAAGCGCCCGGGGGCGGGGGCGGGGCGCGGGGGAGGGAGCGGTGGCTGTGGTACGTCACGCCGTGGCAGCCGCCCGCCCTCACATCGAGAACGCAGCGTTGGAGCGGGGGGAGCAGGAGGGGATGTGTCAGGCTGCCGCGGGCAGAAGGCTCGCGCAGTGCCGCTGATACAGATCTCGCCACCGCAGAAGGCAGGTTGACATGCGCTCACACGATATCACGTAAATAGTGCGCTGACTGATGGCAACCTTTGAACCTTATAAATTTAAACGCAACACTAGAACGTCTTAATAAAAAGATAATAATAATAATAATATAATAATACATAATAATAATAATAATAATAATAATAATAATAATAATAATAATAATAATAATATTAATAATAATAATAACAGTAGTAGTAATTGAAATTGAAATTGAATTTATTTATCGTCATAGAAAACCATTACGGTGTAGAAACCAAACAAATCAAACCATCTCCAAATATAACAAAAAACAAAAACAGGTTAGTATATAAATTTACATTGAAGTCTAGTAAATTTGAACAAAATGCTAAACAAGTCTGTTTTCGACACTTTCTGTGACTAACTCTCGTTACCCTCTCCAATTGCCTGGTCAGAGAGAGGCGAGGGACGTTTTTCATTTAGTTCCTAACCATTGCTGTTCACTACCCATTCAATTTAACGATTGAGTGGACTGTAGAAACTGAAACATTTCAAACAATTGTTAACTAAACAATTGTAAACTATTGTTATGCCTTTAACTGAATTCAAAGTAATGTCATCACCAAAAAAGAATCACAAAAGAATCATAGTCAACTAATAATAATTTACATAATTAAAAAAACAAAAATTGACATTGTCCTTAAAAATAATTAGTTCCTAGGGGTTGAGTATGGAGCAGTTGTTTTAAATTATGTTGTGTATATAATCTCATGATTAACATAATCAAAAATACAATACAATAATAGAAGACTTCGTAGCATTAACAGGCAGTTGTTAGTTATTTAACGAATAATAAATTACTAAATATTTTATCATTAACTGCAGATTAACTACAGACTTAACATGATCAAAACTATAAAACTATAATAACAAATACTCTATCATTATCAATTGTTTTATAATTTCACAAATAAATTATAAAGTGCAAACACGTTATCATTAATTTCAGATTATTCTTGAAATAACAAATCAATTGTAAAAAATACAACATGCAAAATGCAACAGACAAAAAAGAGATTTCGTTTGACAACAGCAAAAAATGGACATCATTTTGTAGGTAGAGTCTGTTTTTAACTTGTTTATTTTTATAAATATTATTTTTTCATTCCACTTGTTAGTTTCTTTTTCAATTCTCTTTTGGATGTAACTTCTATCATTTCATCCGACTATAAGTTGAGCAGTTTTGGAATAACTAATTTAAGCATTCTCTCTCCAAATTTATTGGTAGTGGTAGTGTGAAATTGTGTTTCTTTCTAGTTTCGCAATTGTGCCAACAGATTTTTCTACATTCCTCATTTAATTTTTTTTGTAAAATTGGATATTCATGCAATTTTCCAACAGATTTTCAATTCACTGCTGTACTCTCCTCCAGGGTTACGTTTGTTGTATTGATTTTTTCATTGAGGACATAAATGCATTTGTTCTGAACATTTTCAATAATATCTACATGGGTTTTGATGCAACTTCCCACATTCCAATTTCATATCTGATCAGAGACTCTTTAAATGAAAAGCAGACTAATTTGAACATTTTACAATACACCAAATCTTTAATTCTTATTATTTTCCGCATAATCAGTATCTTAGTAAAAAAAAGTATTGTATTAGTAACGTAAAAATCAGGTATCTTCTACGGGCGTTAACTGGTACTGATATACGAGGGCGACAAAACGTTCTCGGGTCCAGCCCCGATCATTAGAATTCATGAAACACCTTCGATGCATAAATAACTATTATTTAGAAAACAATATTAAATTGCCAGCACTGAACTTAATAAAATGTACAATATGCAAAGCATCATCAATGCTTTTGCACAGAAATCCTCCGAGAAACCGATCGAAGCCCCACTGTGCGCCTTGGCACAGAGTTCCGTGCACGACGTGGCAGGCGGGGGGGGGGAGGGATGGAGAGGGAAAGGGAGGGGAAGGGAGGGGACAGCCACGCCCGCCGACGTATCGCCCGCCCGCAGCCTGCCACACGCCGCGTCCTCTCCCGCCATACACCCACTCGCTCAGCCGTCGGGTCCTCGTTCTGTCCTCCCTCCCCGCGCGCCGCTCACTGCCTGTCCCCAGAGTTCCTAATGTTAGTAGATACAGAGAGTCACACTACCCAACCGTTTAAAATCCTCTATGTAAAACCGTCTCTTCCGATAGCCCACCGGGAGAGACGGCTCAAGGCATTAACTAATGTCACGGCAGTCCCTCTGACCAGGAAGTCCTAGGTTCGAGGTCAAACGGTGGTAGGATTTTCGACACATGCTTGTCAGCTAGGTCGAATTCAATCCCAGTCTGGAGGAAAATTCAAGCGGTCGACTGCTCTGATCGACAGTTTTCCGTGGTTTCTCCGATCATCACCAGCCAAATGCCGGAGCAGTACCCTATCAAACGGGTGACGGACCAAGTGCGATCTTTCCTTCCTCTTCCAGGTTCTATCCCCAACCCTTGCACCCACTTACATTACTATGCACTGCACACATGCCGGAAAACCGGTCGGGAGCTTAGATCTTGTGCCCATCTGCTGGGAGATCCCTGATTGGGGAAATCTCCGTTATCCGACGGTAGGTCGGCACCGGATCTCACCAAACAAGCGGGAAGGCCACCGCCACCTCCCGAACAAAAACATGCACTACACCTATGGGAGAAATGACCTCAGTAGTTATCGCGTCCGGAATCACAGATCAGATAACCTTCATCAAGCAGCTTACAGAAGATGGAGAAAAAAGATAAGTGAAGACACAGATTTTAGAGTATATTCAGTTTGGTTTGAAGAAGTTCGGTGGTTTTAAACATAAAAGAAACTGCTCAGTTTGAATTCCCCTGACAAATGAATACAAAATGCGATTCTTCTTAAGTAGGAACTGTACCTGTGCTGCTGTGCCTGAAGATATCTTTCCCCGTTCGTTCAGCATTGCATCTTTGGCTGCTTCTCTCATCCATTCATGCTGCTTTATGTACTATTACGTCTTCTCGGCGATGATAACAATTAAAGTATCGGACTGTTATGCCCAAGTTCGCGGGTTTAAACCTAATCGGTTTTTAATTCGCAAAAGTCGTTCGGAGGGAAAGTAAAGCCGGCTGACACATGTTAGTAGATTTACTGCACGTAAACTATTCTCAAGCCTAAATGAATCTTCTGAGATAAATTTCGTCGCTCAACAAATATTTTGTTTCTCGTATCTTTGGTGAAAGGGGCGTAATGAAATTTGCGTGGTCAGCCGGAAGATTGGGCTTCATGGCCTAAGTCATCGCCTAACTCGAATCAATTCACAGGCGCTGCAGTGGGAGGGAAAGGTCGCGGATACGATCGGCGAACCCGCAAACGTGGACATAACAGTCCGATACACTAACCGTTACACCATCGACATCGATAATGCGCATATGCTCACCCTATCCCTCCGCTCCGCCTACGCTCACACCATTATCTTTATCGACACCCTAAGAGCAAAACGGCGTTTATCAACAAGTTTATTGATTTGCACTATGTCTTCGATTTTACGGTCTCCTTCGCAATGCAAATTGCCTCGTTAGCTGATAAACACGATACAACATAATATCAAAATGACGTATAATTTCGTTAAATTAGTTTTCTTCCTTCCCGAAAAGTAGAAGTCAATTTCCATGTAAGCCCTGGCGAACTTCGGATCTCCTCTCAATCTACGCCTCTCTTGTCTCGCCGGCGCTCACTCCACGTCCTTACACATGACCCTCTTCCGGTCCGGCTTGCCCCAACGGCCACACGGCCGCCACATCGCACCCAAGCGTTCCGCAGCGCGAAGGTAGGGCGCTTCGTCCACCGACGTAGGTGAGCTACTGCGCAGCCTATCCAACAAAAACGATGAGATTCAGGAGCTAGTTTGCGTCACAATATTTCCGGGAATCCGAAATAAAATAATTCGAAAATCTGCCACATAACAAAACTATGCTCCACGATGTCTCCACGATGCCTAGCTTGCACAATTGCAAAGTGCGTGGTCGCGGAAGGCCGCCCGACCGGACCGTACCACGCCGTCCGATCCATGAGGCCCCACGCCGTCCGATCCATGAGCTTCCCGGCCGCACCACGCCGTCCGAGCACAGACCGCTCATGTTTCCCCGCCTCCTTTCACTCTCCACCCAGTCGCGCCCGATTGGCCGTCGCCTTGGCCTATCACCTGGCCCACCTCTATATAAACAGAACGCCCAACATCCTTGCGCAGTACAGCCCTGCAGGGAATCGCGATATGTCGATCGAAACGTCGGCACCTCAGCCATCGACGCGGCGTCACCCGGACACACTGGCCACGGAAGCCTACGACATAAAAACTATCACCATTGTATAATCACGATCATAGAAGAATAAATAATTAAAATCGGTACACGGGATCGGTCAATGTGGTTAGAGAAACAATTAGTTCTGCCAACATTTCGAAATATATAATTTCTTCCGGAGGGCTTACTAATAACCATACAGGTACCGTCTCATTTAAAACCTTCACGCCCAACTCCACATGGAGTTACTGGAACACGTGGGTCCTTTGCGAGATAATTGTGAGTTGGGCCGAGGCACAAACGTATCTAATTAATTTATATTTGTTGAATGATACAAGGAAATTGTCCGAACTTTTGAACTTGCCTGAAAAAAGGTATTAAAATATCTATTAAAATCCATTTTTAAGATATAGCATATCACTTCGAAAAATATAATAATGTTAGTAAAAGTAACAGTAATAATAATATTAATAATAAAGGTTTTTAATTCTGAAAATCTGAGACCATTAAATCACGGTGGAGGGGGTGGCGCAAGCGTTGGCGGTGGCGAAGGTGGTAGCGGAGGCGAAGGCGGTGGTAGAGGCGGTGGCGGAAGCGGTGGTGGAGGTGGTGGCGGATGTGGTGGCGGAGGCGAAGGCGGTGACGGAGGTGGGGGCGGAGGCGGAGGCGGTGGCGGTGGCGGAGGTGGAGGTGGAGGCAGGGGTGGAGGCAGGGGTGGAGGCAGGGGTGGAGGTGGAGGCGGTGCTGGAGGCGGTAGGCGGAGACGGTGGTGGAGGGGGAAGAGAAGGGGCTTGGACTCGACTCCTGCGATTGCTGCTTTATTAGTCGCGGGCGGCCGCTGCGTTGATGAATGCTAATGAAGGAGCGCGCCTCAAAGGGCCGGGCGACCTGCCCACTAAGCACACTGCCATAGGAGTTCAATTGAATGGGTGAGTGGAAAAATAGAACTAGTCCAAAAAGTGCTTTCTGAGATATTTCAAGTTTAGACTAGGTATGGCAAAAAGACTTAAAAGGGATTGATTGTTAACAATGTTTTTATTTCAGAAATGTACTCAGCCATACGAATATGCATTAAGGAATAATTGCGATAAAACTTTGTGAATAATGCGTTATAATTTAAATAAAAACTATGGACTTACACTGTTTTCATTTCAACCAAAATTTACTAGCCAAACACTTTGAAACATGAAAGCGTAGGCTTCCGCGGCCGGAGTCAGTATTTACTAGGTTGTCCGGGTGACGCCGCGTCCATGGCGAAGGTGCCGCCGGTTCGGTCGCCATCGCAAAATTACACATCTACCATATTGTATTGTTGTAAGAGTGCACAGACCTAATAGAACTTATAGTCGTCCAAATTTTAAGTTGAAACTTTAACTAGAGCTCGAATATCATAACCTTCTACTTTTCAAAATATTTTTTTGTGATCGGGCTGTACGTTAACGTTGAATTCACTCAGCATAATCTTCATAAACATATCATATTTTTAGTTTAAACATCGCATAAACTTCACAGAATCTGATGAGTAGTGTACAAGTTTCGTTGGAAAGGATTCTCTATTCTTTTATCTTAACAAGATTTTCGTACTTTGTATCATGACAAATGTTATTTATCATTTCTCTTGCATCGTTTGGAGATAGATCGCACAATAAATTCCTGTCAGCCGTTGAACCTGAATGTGTGATATTCCCTTTAAGTTCGTGAATACTTGTTCGCAATCTTAACTGTCAACACATTCTTTCAAAGCCAAAAAACGAAAATTATTAGCCCTTCTCTTACTGTTCTTCTCACCTCTCCCTCTACGATTCAATACAAGCACAGTCTCGATCACAAACAAAAAACAAAAATTACATCACCCTCGAACCACTAGCAAATAACTAATGTGAACCATCCGCTGCGACAAGCCCAAGTCGAAATCCTGAAGGGTAGAACTGTACATGTCCAAAACAGATACTGTTCTTTCACTCATCAAAGAGGAGCAGCCTGCTTTGAATTCAAATGACTCCATATTTAACAGTTTTCTGCCTCAAAATGCAGTACCATACGTTCTTCAATATTAATTAAAAAAGACAACGATAACTAATTTTGGACTATTTCTGTATTTTTGCTTCCCTATTCAATTACAAAGGCATCCTTCCCTTTGAAAATGAAGTGCCGTATGGTGGTATTTAAATACTTGAGATTAAATATGCAGCTGGAACTAACGTACTGTAGATTTAAATCTGGAGAGGTAGGCAGAAAATAAAGCACAGACCATAAGAAAAAAGTTATTGAATTTATTACGGAATATAGAAAAATTCTAATTGGCTCAGATTAGTCCTTAATTGTTTATTAGAACTCCGTAAGTTAAATTAACACAAATTGCATTATTTTCATAAGGATTACTACATTAATTTCTATACGATAATTTTATCAGTATCAATCATGGTTGCGCTATTTAATATAATCTGAAATTACAGAAGTATTTTTAATTATTGGATTTTTATAACATGGTAGGCCGACATCCAGAAACGATGCAACTTACTAACAGGGTCATAATCTTTTTACAATCAAATTTAACTCTTCAAAATATTAACTTGGTATACAAAACATAGTTGTGACTCCTCACCAGTAACAAGCAACGTATGCTCAAAATAAGTAAAAACAACCATCAGATTGGTTCCAGTTTTCCCGAAAGCCCCACATTAAAAAAAATCGCCGTAAAAAGCGACAGCTACAGGCAGTCATGCTTGCGTTCCTGTGTTCTACATGACACATCGTCCCAAAAAGTTCCGTCGTCCTGCCTATCATTCATGGGTTTTTGTTGGCTCCTGGTCGACGACAGATTAATTCTCCTCCCGCGTAACAAACTCACTTCATTCTCCCTCATCCTGAGTGAGTCAACGCCCGCCTTCACAATCGTCAACTCCTGCCCTCGACCTGGCCGTTGCCTTCACCACTGTCACCAATTTCATTTAGTCACTCTCATCGCATGCTTCTACTCTCTCCACCGGCCTCCTCCCACCTCCCCTTAACATGATTAACAAGTTCTTACTATCGTAGAATCAAAATGATTATCAAATATATATTTATTAACCTATGACCACTACACATATATTACTAAATAACTTTAATATTTTATACGCCCTGCCTGAGTTTGCAATATATAATTAAACTTCTCTCCACTCATGGATTGACGTCGGCGTGTTTAGTATTCACACTTTGGGAAGTCGCTTCTTTAACAATTTTCAGAACTGTTGAAATGATCGCTACACCATTTATTCCTACCCCTTTCCTTCAACTCTCGTCCACGTTGCCGTCTCGCTATCCGTCTTCGAAATCCCCCATTTCTCTTCTCCTCATTATCCGCATCGCCTTCATTACCATATCGCCATTCATGTCATCTTCACCTTCCCTCCACTGCCACCTTTCTGTCCATCCTGGTATTCTATTTAAACTATGACTCTCCTCTACTCCCACTTGTCCTACAATCTCGCCTTCCTGCCAATACCCGCCCCATACTAGTTTAGTTGGTTCAACTGATGCCACTGCAGTGCCTATCACCTGTAGGTTCTAGGGTTCAAGTCCCGACGGTGACATGATTTTCGACACTTCCAACTAGATAGTTCAGCCGCTGTCTGAAGGAGATTTATAAAGAGCGTCTGCTCTGAACGGTAGTTTTCCAAAGTTTTATGCAATGTTTTGTTTTTTATTGAAATAAGACTGTTCACACTAATAAGCATTTTCTGTTTGAGTGTGATTAACAAAAATTCATTTTCTGGAAGTTCTTGTTATAAAAAATAAACCCCAGATTCAAAGTTGCCTTTCATGAATAATGGCAGATCCAGTTCTCAGGTCAACACCAGACAAATGCTGGAACAGTGCCCTAACAAAGGGGCCACGGATCGGGCGAAATTTTTCTTTCTTTTTCCTTGTCCTATTGTCAACCCTTATTTACACGTACTTACTTACTCATACCGACACTGCACTAATAGACATGTCGGGAGCTTAGAGTTTGTCCCAGCTGGGGAGGCTTCAGTGGTGCAAGTTACCTGGCTGGGAAAACCCTGCTTTTCGACGAGGAGGTCGACTCCGGATTTAACCATCCATCGGGAGAAGATTACCGCCGCATCACGCAGGAAACGTGTACTACACTTAAGGGAAATTAGTTGCCCCTCCCGAAAAGACTAATCAGTCAATCAATGAACCTTCTATCCACGTTTGTTTCCTCTCTTTCCATTCCCTCCTGAATTTGTTCTCTAAATTTAGATTCCTCATTCCCTTTTCGCCCCTCCTTTCCTGTCTTCTTTTTATCGCAGCTTTTCCGACGCACGGCCTTTATCTCGCGCCCGCTCCGACACCGCCATCTCTGCATGAGCCGCTCCGTACTTCAACTGAGAGCGGAAATCAATAGGCCTTGTTAGACGACTTGCTCACATGACATCCCGTGCAAGCAGCGCAGCTTATTCCGCCCTGCCGCCATTCATCTCCGGCCAATGAAGCAGTCAGGCAAAATCCTCCCGTTACAACGCGGTGTATCGATCACTCGGCGAAGTTTATTGATGCGCACGATGCGTTATAATGAAGCCTGCGGATACTTTCCATGTGACATGACGTGGGGTGACTGTGCCGCATTCAATGCACAGCCGCAATCATGTGAGAAGCCAACTAATTAATAGATACTAGGGAATTTAGGAGTAAGGAAATGTTTCGATGGGTTAGTAACGACTAGGAAAGTGTGTACACATTAAAAATTAAAATAATTCAGAAAACAACAAAAATACAACATTTTATGTTTTTCATTGAATAAGACTGTTCTCATTAACAAGCATTTTCCATTTGAGTGTGATTACCGCAAAACGCATTTTATCGAAGTTCTGGTTACAAAAAATATACCCCAGATTCTAAATTGCCTTTCTTGAATAATAGCAGATCCAGTTTTCCGAAAAAAGTGTTTTCCATTAATTCATTGATTGTTTATTCTGAAAGGGGGGTGACCATTTTAACTTTACTACTGCTCTTCCTTTTCTTTCACGAAATAGAAAAAGTTAAACAAGGTTATGTTAAATTCGCTAATGCTACGTTACAGATTACAGCATACACGGTGATCATTACAGGTTTTCATCAAATGTTTGTATGATTTAATGAATGATTAAATTCAGTTTTTTCAAATATGTAAAGTGTAGTTGATTTATAAATAATACAACGGGAATAATATAAAATATGTATGGCATTTATATTTGATAGCAAATAAATCACATTTTATTTATTCATGCAATCGATGGGACATTTTTATTTTTATATTAACAAAGAATACTAGACGTTTATTGTGAAAACATAACTCATAGAAATTTACACTTCAGGTAGTTATCAAGTTAACCAATGAACATACAAACGTTTGTAACTCGCTCTGGCTCATTACAACAACGTGCAGTTACTTCGCGTTCGAAGGCTTCCGCGTTCGGAGTCTTGACTGTCCGGGATGAGATGCGCCTCGGTCAATTCTGCTGACGTTTTGGCCATCTTGCTGAGGCTTCTTCAGAGCTATACTGTAATATTACTGCACATGTCAAAACGTCAACACAATTGGCCGAGACGCGGCTCATCCCGGAAAGCTAAGAATGCAGTTGCTTCGTTATACGAAGAGAAATTAGAGTAAAATATCGCTACTGCGAAGTTTGTTAACTAATCAATTAAATGGCGTGTATTTTATGAATTAATATAAGCGGATTCAATAAAATGACAATATGGAAAAATGTTGATAAAATATGGGAAAAAATTGTTTTCCGATTAAAAAATGACTTAATCAACTGATTTAATAAAATCAATAGATTTAGTACTCAATTAGTATATCTTGTCTTCACACTCTTGCAAATAACAAAAATATTCGTTGTAAGCCCGTAGATAAAGTGAAGCCTGTGGACGAACTGTCGCGCCACAAACAACGAATTGGCCGCATTGACGTGCCAACACGAAAACTTTGGCAGCAGCGCCGCATTCCAAGAAGGGACACCGAATACCATCTCTTAATGAAAAAAACGCTTTCCAGGAACCTTCTTTCAACTACGTTATATTGAAGACAACCCGCAAACAAAGATACCCTCGTATTACTAGATGTTTTTTACCTCGCAGCATTATGACGCTCCGGAAGAACACGGGCGAAGCCGGATGAAAAGGAGAATGAAAGACGAGGAGAGGAGGAGAAAGGAGTAGCGGCGGAAGGTTCTGGCAGAAGCACGCGTCGTTGCGTAAGAGGAGATGTGCTTCCCTTGTGTTCCGATGCAGACGACCGCGAAATGAAAGTCGCCCCCCCCGCGCCGCCTCCGCCACTAGCGGTTATTCAGCAGAAAATGTCGGCGGCGCGCTTTTGTCGAAATGACCTCTTTCATCATAAATATCCCATTCAGAGCGGCTCCTGAAAGTGCCGTCGGGAGATCAGAAGAGAACAGGAGCCGCGGACGGGGCGGAACGTGGGGTGCGAGGCGGGCTGGGGAGAATTTTCTCGCCCTGCTCGGATGTGGTGCTAGTTCGGTCGTATTCGTTAGCCTCGCGCCGACGTGCGCGAAGTGTACTCTGCCTCCGGAATGTTGGGTCGCGTCCAACACGCAATTCCCCATTTACGAAGTAGTTAAGCTCCTACTCGAATCGCCGTTATTTCTGTGAAGGGAAAATTCACACGATCTCCCTTCCAATAAATATAAAATTTAGAAAAAGAGAGATGCAAATAGTATTTGAATTCAAGGACACACAAAATACTACGTCAGAAGTAATCACCGATGTCTACTGAATCGAGAGACATAAACCAATTGTATTTTATAAGAAAACAATTGTGCCATTTGACATTAGTTTTAAGGTAGAGTTGAGTCATGTTTATAGAAATGTCATTTAGAAACAATTGGACAATAACGTCATTGTACATTTTATTTCCACGAAAAATAAATTTTCAATGCTGTTATTACGACATCTAAATGTGCTCTATTTGAAGACAATGTTTACAATACGTGACGGCAAACAAAATAATTTTGACGTCCGTAGACATCTCGTACTGAGAAAGTATTTTAACCATAAATGCAGTTAAGACACAGTTTTACTTTCTCCGAGATTTTACCGTTATTGAATTATGCAATACTTTCTGTTTAGTTTAAAGAATGTTAGAGTAGTTAAATTGCAAAAATTAAATTGATTGTATATTAACCTATCTCGATCAGGTTTTTTTCCAGTTTCCCTGATCCATTGAGCAAATGCTGAGATGGCCCCTTGTTTTGCTTCTGAACATAAATGTAGCTTCACTATGCGCACGTTTTGTTGAACTCTCCTTTTGCTTCTAATGGTAAGAGTAAAGGTAAGGTAGAGTTTCTATTTTGTTAGCAATGCAGAAAAATCATACTTACAATTCGTGTACCGATGCAGATAAGATTTTTTAACTCAAAAACAAAAATGACTATTTTTCAAACATTGCTACTCTTGCGATTTTTAAAATTTATTTTTATTTATGTATGTTAAACTTTAACTCCTATTTCAAATATTTGTAGTTAAAATGTCGGGAAGGGATTCTGAAACTGAAGAAAACGTGCGCAGAAATTCTTTTCTCCCGTACGTCACATACAATCTAACTGTAAATTCAAATGTGAATCGACATACACAATATAAAAACGTGTACATGTGAATCGACTTTTCAGGGGAGGAACTGAGCAGATTCCTCATTATCAATTCACTCATTTCCCCTTGTAACGAACATATCTCAGTCAAATGTCATATATAGGGAAAATGCTTTCCCGTAGATATAATTAAGAACAAAATCTACACAGTATAATATTTAACATTATTTTTAATTTTAATTTCAATGATAAGGAGAGCACCCAAGAGAATTTCATTTATGTTTTCTGTGATTGTAATACCAATAAATTTCTCTTCTTACATAACGGACAAATTTCTTTTATTACTTATTTACCGCCAAAGTTTCGGCCTCTACAGGAGAAAAAAATCTCAAAAGACCATACGAAGAGCATGTATAAACTATTACATATCGTACGTTCCATGACATTTTCAGAACTCAAAGACTGAAGCTTGAAAGAATATTCCCTAAAACTGGTATTATTTTATTAATGTTTAACTGGCTTATGAATATATTAAATTGGTTTGATTCTACAGCTTTTCTACGGAACGTGTTTAGAAGAGAACGCATAAGTTTGTATTATAATGTTGCTCGTGCAACAAAATTGGAGTTTCGTTTCTCTTCTCGCTTTTGTTGATTTACTCCAATACTTACATCATAGACACTACTTTCTAGATGCCAAAACTATACAATAGTGAAATCGTCAAGGAACAGTATGTCTTATGAAATATGGTATGGGTATATGTATAAAATCGAGCGAGATTACAATTTTGAAGACTACTTCTATTTGAAACTCAAATTTGAAAATTTACACTAGGGTGTTCTGTTGACCCATTTCACTGAAACACCTACCGAGACTAGTGCATGCTATAGGCTGCCTTTTGGGGTAATCAGCATTAATCTGAACCCAATTTTTATCCCCCAGGGTTGCTAGTCCTGGAGGCATAGAATATGGAACGATGATGATAAATGAAAGATGAATGGTCGACACTCACAGACATACAAATGCACCTATACTCGAAGCGGGACTCAAACCCGCGATCTTTCCGTCCAAGATCGCCACGGCACCTTACTAATCTCGGCTATCCGGATCAACGTTGTTGTTATTATTACTATTATTATTATTATTATTATTATTATTATTATTATTATTATTATTATTATTATTACTGTTATTACTATGATTATTTCATCGTTTTCCAACATTTCTCGCTAGGTCAGATTTTTCAGATATACCTCAAGGACAGAACTTCAACACATATGGTGAGAAAGATGATGAGAAGTCCTTGCTTCAGTGCACTCAGGTTCCTCTTAATTGACTAAGAGAGAGAACCTTAGTACAATATTAGTGGTTGCCAGAAACACCGCCTTCTGCATGGTTCTGAAGTGCCATTCATTTAGATAGAGTTTCTCTTTCGCAATCCAACAATCTTCAGCAACAACCCCATTAGTTGAAAACGCATCGGTTACAATATCTACATCTATTAATTTGTATAGGTTTTTTAGTTCAACTGAGAAAGGCTCATATTTTCTTTTCTGCAACTGCTGACAGCAGGTTATGACTTAATGATATCTATAAGTATTACCATGCGTGTAGTGTTGTCGAATACGACGGATACTCGTTGTAAATATTCTGTTTGTGTCAACTGAGAACATCCACTGCAGATGTATTGAATAGATTGGGTGGCCTTCTTACACAGGCGACACTTGTCACTGATACTCTTTCATTTTACATCGACTGTAGTTATTATTGTTCGGTCGATTTCTTCATGTCGATGGAGTTACCTCGAAGCGCTGCAGTAAATCTGACACGGAGTACCTTTGATCCCCATTGCTCAATTCAGTCGTAAGATTTAGGAAAAGGTGGATTGTGATTTTCTTGAAGCAGTGTAAGGTAGACCGTTAGATTGAAGGCTGTGTGTTGATGTGCGATCTGTGGAGGGCAACTTCAGGATGCAGCTATTCGGAATCTAACCTTGAATGTAATATTTTATTTAATGACACATTATTAAAGAACATCTTGTATTTTTAATAGAGAAGAATGAGATTTTGCCTACCGACATTCTACAGTTGCTGAAACTGATAGCCGACGATATACTAACGCAGGTATTTCAAGGTCGATGCCACCAGCGGGAGACCGGGGCACGGGTGGCACGGGTGGCACGGGTGGCACGGGTGGCATGGGTGGCATGGGTGGCATGGGTGGCGCGGGTGGCGCGGGTGGCGCGGGTGGCGCGGGTGGCGGGGGTGGCACGACGAAAACACACTTCCCCACGCAGTTGAGCACCGCACCACAAGAGAGCAGTAGGTAGGCAAAGTCACCCTGAAAGCTTTTACGCTTTACACATGAAATACGTTTAAACGGGATTTAGAGAAATAAATCTAAGAACGTTTGTTGTTATTTTTTATTGATATTTTTACTTACATTTGAACATTGTTGCTTCAAACTCTGTAAGTAAATCTGAACTTTCTTCACCAACCATGTTTTTGTATTCAATATTATGTTTCATTCCGTAGTATTTTTGTTTGTTATACTTCTTTACTTGACGTACTTGATTACGCACTACACATTTTGCACGTGTTCCAATATTTCGACACAGGAAAGCTTACTTCCAATTTGGATCAAAACATTTTAAATGCTTGGAACACTCTGCTGCTCTTTTCCACAACGCCATCACTATCGGAAAACGGCAGGGTTACTATTGATAGTTTCTTTTCCCGACGCTAGTTGCGCTCAGAAGCTCATGGTATGGGTTACTACTGATACTACTGCCAGCAGAAGGAGGCCTTACCATCATGGTCTACCGCTCTTCCCAAGTCCTTCTCTGCGCCTTCGTCTCGGTGCGACCCACTGCGGTTGGGGCTTCGTCCTCACCGCACGCGCGGCACGGGCCTCTCACGCTGCACCGCAAAACTGCCTCTTTATTCTCCGCCGCTGCCGCCCCGTCCCTTGCCTCACCACGCCTCGCGTCGTCTCGGCCCGCCCCCATCTCACACCGCCGACCTTGTTTATAGTTATTTCCTGCCTGTCTCGTTGATTTCTGGCGGGCGGGAGAGCGCGCATTTGTCTCTCCAAGGAGCAATTATAAAAACCGCGACGTCTTTTATTCCGCGCTGCTGTCTCGGACGGGAACGTTGCCGCCGCTGGAGCCGACAGGGCAGCCTGAGATGCTCCAACCGCCCCCGGAATATCTCGCAGCCATCACGCTCTTCTCTACTCTTATACTCTTCCTTTTTTTGTTCCTTCTACTCCGTGCTTGCCTCCTTTCTTTTCTTTTGCTCGTTTCTCTCGAATGCCTGTTTCCTGATTCATTGCAATATACAGTTCGAGGATTGTATCCGACCATCCGACCTTCTATCTACCGGACATATTTACGTCTGACAGTCCGTCTGTTTGTCACTTCGTCCGCCTGTTCATCCTTCCGTCCGTCCATTCGTCCATCCATCCGTTCACCCATTGCTTCTCTAGTCCGTTTGCCTCTCCCGCTCTCCGTGTCTATCGAACGGCCCCAGTTTGTTCAAGAACATTTCGTTTTGAGTTTTTAATAATATGCTCCCCTATCTCTGAGATCTTCGTGTGGTTTGCACTGTCCCTCTTCATCTTTTCTCATGCCCCACCCTTTGTCTTCCCTCGCTTCATCTTTCCAAGGTCACCTACAAAAAGTAATCCTTGTGCAAACTAACAACCCTATCCTTTTTGCTCTATTCTCGCTAACGTGATTTTGTTATCTAACCATTCTCTGCATTCATCTCTCATGATTACAATATTATCTTGAAGTAATGCGAATCTCCACATTTCCCATGCAGTTAATGATGTTAACACAAGATCTCATTTTATTCGCTATAATTATCCCCATTAGCATTATGCATATTACAACCTCAGGAGAGTTTACAATTTCCTGTGGCTTATAAACAGACTCCTAAATTGGTGCACTCAACGTATTTCATGACCTCTTCAGAATGTTACCTAGTGAGTTATTCTCTTTATCGTATGCATCTCATTTTCTTTCCAACTTGCTTCTAAAACATTTCTCTTTTGGCTACACTATTCTATTTGCTCTCTTCTTCATTTAGCCTGCTATTAAATGTTTTGCTGTTCTCCTAAATTTATTTCCTCTCGATGTCAGCAAACAAAACTAAGAATCTTAATATATTGAAGATATTCCTGTGTTCTCTGATTAATCTCCACGAAGTAATTTAAAAAAATAGTTTTTAAAACTATGACATCTCTACTCTTTGCACCTTTCCGATATATATTTTACAAAATTAGGACTAGATTTAAAATAATTAGGAGTACATTTTTAAAAAGTTTACTGAGACATCATTTACAATCACATATATCATTGTGATCAAGCTTCCTTCGTTGTTTGGTTTCAATGCATATATCCATCAAATCATGTATTATTATTATTATTATTATTATTATTATTATTATTATTATTATTATTATTATTATTATTATCCTGGATTAATCCCATTAAGGGCAAAGACCTTCTACATGCAGGGTGGGTGGTTGGCTTATTACTAATTCTTAAAATTATTGTAGTTTGATGTATATTATTGTCCAGCCACTTTCTCTAATTTTGTCTATATCTATTCTAAACTTTCTAAACCCTGTACTCTTTCTTCCTATCGCTTTTTATTTCTTACTGTTCCTTTCTTTCTTACGTTGTAGTATAAGAAGATGTAAATAATCACGCTCTCCGAGATCCTTTGAAGATCCAAATTTAGAATCGAGAAACTCGTCCAGGATGCCCCATTCCCATCGCCTTGCCTCGAGGTCACGTCTTTTCACCTCTTCCGCATTACATTGCCCTCGGGGTGGGATGCGGGGGGGGGGTAATGTGGTATCCCCCAGTAGTTGTACCTGTCTCCAAGGGCGCCGCTGTCCCCGCATCTCCTGTCTGAAGGGGACCTCGACGTGCCCGACATGGCCGGAGGGAACCGCAGGCGGAGGGGGTGGCGGGTGAGGCAGCTGTCACCGAAATACACAGCTGCAAAGCGTTACCTGAGGAATTATGCGGCTGTATAACTGTGGTCACACGGTACTTCGGTGAGATTCGGAGCAAAAAATATCAGCAAGGTGTTTAAGTATAAAATAAAAAAATGGTAATTAAATGTTGTAATTGTCGAATAAAAAAAGAATGTTTCAATGATATACTAAATAGTTAGTAAATGAGACAAGCATATCACAAAAAATTTAGTACTATTTTGTTAAACACATTTAAGTATACACATTTCCGTATACAACTTAACACACTATACATAAGTTACAACATTAGATTCCGGACAATAATTATAATAAAATTCAAGTCTCCCAGAAAGACATATTAAGTAATATTTTCAAAAAAATATTAACAATTAATAAAATAGAGATACTTAATTTGTCACGTCAATGCTCTCAAGAACGGAGTTGATGGGACAGGAAACGTTCATCTTATTCATCAAAATTGGTAAGGTTGCCCGTTTTCTTCAAAACGCTTCATCTTTGGTAGCAAAGTTCTAGAGATATACTATTTCTTACATATTATTTCGCAATAAGTATTCAATTGATGTTGTCTTCACCGAGATTTACAAAATGCGCTCCGCCCCGGCCCCCGCCACGCACAGACCTCGCACCACTACTGCCCCGCCACAGCCACCGCAGCCATCTCTCTCCAGAACTCCTTGCCCTCAACGTGAATCCAGCGCGCAAAGCGCGTTCTCTCCATTGCTCGTCCACGTTGGCCGCCCCCGCCCCCACCCCCGACCTCAGTGCGAGGCGGGCGCGTGATTGGGCAGCGGGCCAAGCGCGTGTCAGCGACTGCGGCGGCGGCCGTCGGCCGCTGCGAACGGGCTGGGCGGACAGGTGCGGCGCGTCTCCTCCGAATAAAACAGCCGCTCTCCTGCGGCGACACCCCGGGGCACAACAGGGCTCACTTTCCAACTTAAGTACATTCTACGCAAAACATTACGTAGTATCTTGCATAATGCCTGAGATTTCTCAAGAAAGTTTAATGCAGCTTAACACAAGACCACATAAAAACGAAAATATACGAAAAGAAGTGGATATATAATCAAAAGATGTAAGTTATGGAAGCACCATGTTGAAAGAATATATGAAGAAAGAATTTCACGACCAGTGTTGAAGTACACTATGTGATCAAACGTATCTGGATATATCCAAAATGATATGGTGTTGTGTTTGTCATGGAGGGGGATTGCACTACTTGTTTTAAGTAGCACTATCATAGCGCAGGCCAACGCTGATGTTTTAAATATATTCTTGCTTCCCACTGTTGAAGAACAATTCGGGGATGGCAATTGCATTTTTCAACACGACAATAACATCATGTAATGGACTTGCCTGACAGAGTTCTGACTTGAATCCTATAGAACACCATTGGAATGTTTTGGAACGCTGACTTCGTGCCAGGCCTCATCGAATTACATCGATACCTCACGTCTAGCAGCACTCTGTGAATAATGGACTGCAAGTCCCCAACAAACCTTCCAGAACCTGAATGAAAGTATGCCTGCGAAAGTGGAAGCTGCCATCAAGCATATTGGTGTGCCAACCTTCATTGAATTTCAAAATTACTAATGGAGGGCGCCACGAACTGGTGAGTCATTTTCAGCCACGTGTCCGGATACACTTGATCACATTGTGTATCATCCGAAAGGACGAAGAGAGGTCGGACGACTTAGAAAGAGATGATCTTGAAGTGCAAGTGAGGTGCAGACACTATTGCCTAACCCTTGAAAGGAAGAAGAGGACGAAGAAGAAGAGTTTGCGTAATGTATGTAATTACGTAATACATTGCTTATATACGTAAAACATCTTATTAAATATTGGCGCTCTATGGGTCGCCCAAATAAGACTACTCTGTCCTGACAAAGTTAATAGTTTAATGACTGTACTCAGATTTCAACGTAGTGGCATTTGATGGTCACGAGCTGGTCGGAGAGGGCGACACATTTATTCAATCGGGAGCTTTGTTACGAGTTATATTTTTGGTATTGAAGCTCTCGATTGGATGATAATAATATACCCCTCTCCGTCCAGCTCCTTGAAGTGCCACTACGTTTAAAGCGGAGTGTAATGGCAAGCAGCAAAAACACTGTTGAATAAAAATCTCGTAAATGCTTTCCCAAAAAGAAGCACGAAAACTACTCAAGAACAAACAAAATACTCTCCTATGTCAAAGTAATAAATTAAGTATTTTAAAAAGTCTTCAAATGTACAGCAATAACATTATTTACTATACACGTTTACATAGTACAACAGTTCTTTACATTCCAGGAACATTAAAAAAAATGTTGCTATATTCTCACAAAACGCTAAAAGCACTTATTTATCGGCGGGCGGCCTCTTCAACTATCGAACTCTTGCTGTTACAAAGCTTCCAGTAATACTAGGTGAAGCGCGAGGACTTTCGTAGAAGCCCTTTGACAGGAGGAAAAATCTCTAGCAGATCGGATTGCGTGGAACCAAAACAATTCCACGAAATACGAACCATCTCCGTAACGAGGTAAAGCCGAATGCGGCGATCTTTTGTGCGATAGATCTGCGCTCAATTTTTTTTCCAATTCTTATTTTGTCTTTTGGGTTCGTTGTCATATCTCGGAATTTGGGTATCCTGTAAAGTAAAAACGGTATTTTTTCTTTGAATTATATAATTGAGGTTCGCATTGTTTCTGAAAAGTAATCTTGATATAAGAATGCTGAAAGATACCCTTACTTACTGAGAACTGGCTTTTGGAAAATTTCTAATGTTTCAAAAATTGAAAAGAATTTCAACATCAACTCAAACAAACGCATGATAAATACCACTAATAAATTTGTTTATAAAATCCGTACTCATTCTCAAAAAAGAAAAGCGATATGTTCAGTTAAGATCTCGGGAAATCTGATCATGATACGATTAATATTTTGAAAAACCAAATGGCAGGATATAGACCAATGATCAGGAAATACACATGTAGAAATTCAAGAATATTTATGCTAAATTTAATAGAATAAATCACTTTATTCGGATACGCAATTTTTCAGTAGTTTCTGGACATTCTGCATGGCAACAGAAACGTCTGCCATTGAGTGAATACTTAGTGTTTCCGCGCGCGTCCACTACTATGGTCATTAAATGACATGTCAGCACCTTCTACACCTCACCGCCAGATGGAGGTGTTCCTGTCCCTCTGGCCCATCAGATGAGACGCTGGCCTATGTAGCCGACGCAGCCAGAGCTAGGTCTAAGCTCCCGTCTGGCCCTTGTGCATATTCTTTTATATTATTCGAGTAACAGGTGAGGAATAGGTCGGAACAGGAGGGGACAGGCCGGGAGGACGGGTGTGAGAAGCGGGCGGGGGAACAGGCGGGGGACAGGCGGTGGACAGGCAGGGGACAGTTGGGACTCGAATTGTCTCTTCAGCCGAGTTCTACTAAATCATATCTTTTTGAATTTTCTATAAAGGTTTTGAAGATTTAGATCCTTCTGGCAATGCTGTAGTGCTGTAATATTGTATTGCACAGCTCAACACAGAGTTGGTTTCTACAATGAAGTAACTTCCACTCTTAAAAAATATTATAAATTTGAGGAGTTTTTGCAAGAGTTTAATTAGTCGTTGTTTGCATATTCTGAAAGAGTGACTTTATCTACATATAGTGTATGCATTTATGAGCAAAAAAAGTCACTCATGAAGCCTTCAGTCACTGACATTTAAACGGCCCAAGCATTGGCAAGAGTTCTTTCGGTATGTTGAGATCAATTTTATTCACTGTGAGAGACTCCAACACTTGAGACGAACTCACATAGCTGAACGTTGTGTGACACCAGAAAGATGCCTCCAACAGCGCTGCTTTCGTCAAAAAAGAATAAAATAAAATGGTTTCTGATGAAGCGCTTCCGAGTAACGATGAAGGATTATTACGAAGAAAGGAAATAGTACCCCTTTGAACTATTCTTCATTATACTATTTTGTTTTCACCGACCTGGATACTCGAGGGCGCAACAGTGAACATGGATAAGCTTTAGCAGTCTTGGTGTCAAAGAGTTCGAATTTCTCCTGAGATATGAATGTGTACTTATGCGTTGTGGAATGGTGGGGCTGCACAACCGTTTCATATATCAACCCAGTTGCTTCCATTACATGTATGGGTAGCGCGCGGAACATGCGCATTGGAGGCGAATCAAGCATTTCATCGGAATTGCTGGTTCGAATGCAGCAAAAGGCACGGATGTTGTATGCTGTGGCATGACCCGCATTCCTAGCACTCCATGTATCGACATTGAACTTCAATTCTTTCCTTAGTTTATTACCTTAATTCGTAAGACGTGTCAGCGATGATAATAATGATTTAGATTTATTTTGTAAAAAAACAGTAAAAACTGTAACGCAGGAAGGAGATTACCTGCGTACGTTTTCTTGATAGGTGATAAACGGCGTCAGGGCTTCCGAAACGAACTACTTGGGCGTAGACCGGCTCCATTCTTGTGATGGACTAATTACGGCTATTACTAACAACGCTACTCCATTTGTACAATGATACTGGATCACAACATGTACTTGGTGGATAGGGAGTCTTTATATGTAGAGGCGGTTAAACGTGGACTAAGAAGTCTCAGCTATGGGACAAGACTTCTCTCGCTAACAAAAATCGAAAAAATGTGAAACAAAAATATATTAAAACAAATTTTCCACACATTTCTGTCTTATTAGTAATTATTGGGGAGAGATTAACATTAACGTTTTAAAACGTGTTTAAAATTTTAAAAAATAATTTTTATTAAAAATTAGACATGACGTGAAAACATTCCTAGACATTTCTAGCCCCATTACCTAAGTAACTCCTGTGACTACTACGCACACGGCTGTTCACGATTTCCGCCCAGCAACTCGTAGTCCCGCGGTCACCAGCGTTCACTGCGTCCGTGCGTCACCACGGACGGCGCTCAATTTTCCAGTCTCACTCATCACCCTTCCCCCTCCCCCTCCCTCACTGTCACCGCGTGGTCAGATCCCCGACGGAGCGCGCCCGCGTCGCCCGCTTCGCAATAAGAGGATCCGGTTATTATTTTGGTGGCCGGCGGTGTGTGAACGTAGGTTCCTATCAGCTGCGCTGTGTGCCGCGCCCCGTCGCGGTGAAAAATGAAGCAGCGGAGCCGAGGCGCGGCCGAACGTAGGCTCCGGCGGCAGCTGCTGAGTGGAGTGACGGGGCGGCGGAACCGCAAACGCATTCGGCCAGTTCGTGCCAGAACGAGGGAGTGGGCGTTGGGGATCCTTTCTTTCTTCCTAACTGACAGCGATCAAGAAGCCCATGGGGCGGCTTCTATAGGCAGATTGATTAGTGACTCTGATAAGGTCATTAGTTGCGTACATGTAGTGAATGTATTATTATGGGTAGCGACGGGGATCTTCCCTCGTGCCTGTAGGCGTGCGGGTTTTTTCCCAACCAGCTATCTCCCACCAGGAGGGCACCGCCCCAGCGGGAAAAGCACTAAGCTCCCGAGTCGTGCCCTGGCATGTGTCGGGAAATATTGCGAGCGGTTTTTGATGCCGCGGTTGGCGAAATATTTTCCCTAACCAGAAATCTGCAACCAGCGGGTCACCACCCTAGCCGGAATTCGCCTGATGTTGATTGGAGACACCACAGAAAACTACCGCTCAGTGTAGCCGGCCCGTAGAATTCTCCTCCAGGCAGCGGTTGAACTCGAGCTAGCTAAGAAGATAGTATCGAAACTCCTGCCAACGTTGAAACTTAAAACATACGACCTCCCGGGCAAATGCACTGCAGTTGCACTGGTTGCACTGGTTGCATTAGTTGCACTGGTTCGCCGTCGTCCGGTTGCCCCACTTCTCTTCAGCCCCTCCCATCTCTTCCACAGCCCGAGCTCCCCAACGGACGGCCTAGTCATGACCCGACCACCAAATTACGGTTTTTGTATGTTTCATTGATGATTTTGGACTAGTCAACTGCTATTGTGATTACTTTCCAAGTGAAGTGAATATTTTATTCAAGAAGGTGGTGTCCTTCCATCGCTGGATGGTGAGATCTCCTCAAGAGCTCGAGAGTGATTTCCATTCCCAGATATTTTCTCCCGAGGCTCCACGCAGCCGGGACAAGCCCTTAGTTCCAGTCTGGTCTCCCCACATGGCTGACCATGTAGTGCATGTTAGTGTACGGATAAGACACGGAAAAGCAAGGAAAGATCGCGCGCGGTCCGTGGCCCGTTTGTTAAAGTACTGCTCCGGCATTCGCCGGTTTCTGATCGGAGAAAGCACGAAAAACTACCGAGCAGAGCAGCTAACCGCTTGAATTCTCCTCCAGTCAGCGACAGAATATCGAGTAGTGTCGAAAATACTTTTTATTTGTATTTACACACTATATGTCCCGTAAAGGGAAATGTGGTCTCGGTGCCGTTAGATGGCGGGTTTCATAGTGGGTCACCCAACCAGTAACACGCGATGTCTCCAATTAGCTCAACTTTCGTGACTTACCGTAGTTAACGAATTTATCTAGCGACCCCTGTTTCGCGGCTATTCAGTAGAACAATACCAGCATTTGCCCGGATAAGCGATGGAAACCACGAACACCCCGGTTAGGATGGTCAGCACGAGGATTGAACCCGGGTCTCTCGAATATGAAGTCAGCGTGCTACGCCTGAGCCACTTTGCTCGGAATCGAAGTATTAAGGGGTCTGAAACTCAACCTTGAGAGCCTACCGTTCATAGTCGCTGTCTGAAGTCGCTGTCTGTCCACAGCGGCAACGCCGGCATTAGATTGGTTTGTTGCTAGTGATTTCGGGCGCCTGAGCTCCTCGGGTCGTTAGTCCCATGATTGTAGTGAATGTTTCCCCCCCTCCTCGGAAGTTTTCGATGACATTCCCCAGCTGGATAGCGCGAACCGCGCCGAACTACCGTCAGCTAGCGGGGTTTTCTCTAACCAGATACCTTCTACCAGCAGGGCATGGCCCAACCCGGAACAAGCTGTAAGTTCCTGACCGGTCCCCCGGCATGTGTTGTAGTGTAGTGCATGTTAGTGTAAGTGTGCGTAAGTAAGGGGTGAGGATAGGGGAAGGAAGAGCAAGAAATGATCGTTTTCTTGGGTTCTGCTCCGGCATTTGCCTGGTGTTGATCGCAGAAACCACGAAAAACTACCGATCACCCGGCTCCAGACACCCCCTCCCGCCCCCCCCCTTCGTACCGTGGCACCTTGGGCGTGGTCGATGGGCGAGGCGAAGGGCGAAGGATGCGAAGGGCGGTCTGGCGGCGCGCGGGCGCGCTGTAATAACTCCCAGAAGACGCGCTGTCATTATCGGGAAATAAATGAAGAGGCGCCGCCGTGGGCGCCGCCTGCCGGGGGGGGGGGGCTCACAACAGGTTGTTTTTTGGAAGCCGGCGCAGGCGAGGGAAGTCGGTTAAAGCGGCGGTTGGCCTTGCTCCGAGCCCGGCGGAGGGCGACGTGAACGACGGCTCCTGTATTATGCTTTCAGGTATACAGATTGCAGGCTCTGGGCTAATTTCAACATAACCAACTTTTTACCTGACTACGGTGCGCAAAACGAGGGTTGCTTGTTTATCATTGACTATGGGTCAACTATTTTTTCGGCCTTATCATAGGTCACCTTTATTATTATTATTATTATTATTATTATTATTATTATTATTATTATTATTATTATTATTATTCGTATTATTATTATTACGAATAATACAGGGATAATAAATATCAAAAAACAAATAATCTGTTTGGAGTATGGAAATGAGATTAAAATGAAACATATTTTACTTTTCAGGCAATTTATTACAATCTAGTAGACCCGGCAATTCTTCGCTTTTGCAGTATTGCATGCCACACAGGTCAAATGATTGTTAATCACTCATAACGCTATGATTTCCACAAATTAGAATAAATGAAAGGCTTTGAGGAACGTATGAGTTTGTTCTATGTTGTGGTTTGCAAATGAGTGTCAAGTATCCTATTTTTTTAAATGTTCTCCTTTACATTTAGGTATGCTTTCGGCATGACATCATGCAGAAATTTGATTTACTTATCCGAGATTCAAGTAATAACCGGCCGATATTTCGCAATTGGAGGGAAAGAATACTAGTATGCAGTGAAGACGCGCTTAATCCTTGACTTTGCAGCGGGTGCGTGGACTTGAGGGGTGCTTGAGTTGCCATAAGTGAATAAATCACCATAGCCAACGCCCCATACGTCCGATTTAGTTCAAACTACTATTTAAACACTCCCATTACTAAGAACAAAATGTGAAATATTCAGCTAAATTGGTCGAGTACGTTTTACGTGTGCGACACACATACCTTTTGTTTTTAGAAGGATATAAATTTAAATTCGGAAAATTGAGTGTAATGAGCCATTCGATTTTGTGCATGTTCACTATAAATGATAATAGTATTACGTGAATTAACTTCATTAATAATAAATTACATTAAAAAATTATAAATTAACATAATTACCTGAAACTAAGCGACTAGTCCTAACGGCTTCAACCCATTAGAAATCGCCCCTGTAAAATTTTCTATTCTGTCAAATTTAAATATTTACCAAAGATGGTATTTTTCTGTTGCATCAAAACTGCTGGAAAGATATCATATGATACTGTGAAGGAAAAACTCCCTGAAGGGGAAAAGCTTACAAGCTACAGATGAATACACACTAATCTTCCTAAACCCTTCTCAACTAATTTTAACAGATTATTTCAAATTAATTCTAGGAGTTTCTAGATGCGCAGCAAATGCCGGAGTCTTAAGAGAGAAGAGAGAGATAACATAGTATGGGCGTACAAAATTAAACGGTACTTGACCGCGCAGGGTTGGAGAGCGTCTCTCCGGAAATGGTGGGAGATTAGGGGAACCCGTGAGATAGAAAGGGCTGATTTCGATAGACTTGCGGATATAAAGAGGCAAGAGATCTGGGCAGCAACGGCTGAAAAATTCATTACTATGCGAGTCCCGTTATGGGTTGCGAAGGTTACGTTCATACTTCTGCGAAAGGACGCAAGAGGGGGATACGCTTGGTTCAGGTTTGGGGGATGGATGCAGCGTAGATAAAGGACGCAAGTGGTAATGGAATCTGTGTGCTTTGCGGTGTAGGGAAGACTGGATCCAATCCTCTTAATTTGCTGTGTGCAACGAATCATGGAGAAAACAATTGGATGGAAAATGGGAAATTACTACATTTCTAAACAGGAACGTAACGCTGCGCCCAAAACATTTTAGGTGATAAAAGGTCTAAATTCATGAAAGAATTAGGAACAATTTTTAGGAAAAGTTCGGACCATTTAGGGAACTGAAATTAAGGGGGAGTGGGAAAACAGCACCGGTTAGCTTGAGCGGAGCCTAGACTGGAGAGAAATAAATAAGTCAATGAGCTAACAATATGTAAGTTACCAGTAATTTTATGTTAAGTTAGTAAACAGTTAAGAAATAAGTCATAAGTCGTAGTTTTTGGTAAGTAAATAGGTCAATATAATAATAAAATAAAACTGGCATAGTAATAAGCAATTAGGGGGAGAAGGTAGGGGGGATCGAAAATATAAGGGCAGAGGCGCTGGTGCGGGCGATCTTCTGTGGCGCTGTTGATTTCAGGTGCTGAGGAGCCAAGCACTGGAAGGAGACGGGGACGTCCGCGCCAGAAAATAAAATAGCTAAAAATAAACGTCGGATAGATTAGAATGTACTCGGTTTCTGACGGCAGGTTTCCAGGGGTTTTTTTCCTGAGCCGTACCTTATGGTCTCTTTTCCGCGGCTTTGATGCGATGAGAGACCATTTGGGGTGAATACCAGAATTCGAAAGATTAGAAGGCGAAAGGATGTAGGTATTGTAATGGCTTAAAGGCCTTGGCCTACCA
>BOPP01000199.1:200995-232588 GCA_017312745.1 Gryllus bimaculatus
AGAGAGGTCGGAAGTATAGGAATTTGGAGAGATATTTAAAATGAAATCTATTAACTTTGGATTCATAATTTAGCAGCATGAAACCAGGCCTGACAAATACTCATTCATACGAGTGCTTAGAGTGCATAAAAGGATTGGCAGGTAAAGGAGGAGGAAGCGAAACATGACGCTAACGGCGTTACAAAATTAAAAATTATATCGGCTAACTGGGCGTACAAAAAAGAAAAAAAATTAAACGGCTACTATACTTTTATTGTTGAACAGCGCGGCAGGGGTTGGGCGGAAGACGGTTAAAAAAAAACGTGCCTCCTCCTCTGCCCGTCCGGGATTGTACAATGGTGGGAGATAGGGGAACCGCCGTGAGATAGAAAAAGGGCTGATTTCCGGATAACGACCCTTTGCGGATATAAGAGGCAAGAGACTGGGCAAGAGCTGAAATCGGCTGATAAGAAAAAACAGGTATAGCCACATAGGATCAAGTAAGCTAATTTGTCTGTAATAATTACCTATTAAATAAATAAATAATTTTAACCCAGTAGTCATGCCATGCTATCTGCCCTTACAAACTTCAGTATCTTCAATAAAACTCGTAAAACTATCCAAAAAACTAGGCAAACCAAACTTTGGCCCAATTAAATGTAGTGGGTGATAGCTCTTCAGGTAATTTTTTCTCTTTCAATTACACGTTAACATCAACCATACTCACGTTTGGGATTAATAAAAAGAAGACAAATGTATATAAACAATCCTTTGCAGCAATTAGTACTAATCAATATATTATTTCACCAATGAAAATATCGATGTGATAATATCGTAACTGGTCATTTATACAAAATTAAGAGAAATGTTTCGTTATTCATGGTCATGATTTGGTTCAAAAACAAATATTACAATTTCAGTGGAAAACAAAAGTTGTTTTATCAAGCACTGGATTTATCTTACGGGGCGATATGCATTTCGGATTGCATTTCTTCTCAAATTCTTAGTAAAGGGGGAATTGTGAGTGATACTAAGAACCTAGCATTAGTACTTATTTACTAGTAATCACTTATAAACATAAATAACAAAAAAAGACGTTTCATTTGTAGTTACATAGAGTTAATGTATCAATGTAATTATTGTATGAATAATATTTTCACCGGTTTAACTTCAAAACGTGCCATGGATTGTAATACAACGCTAATGCCAAAAATATGTTAGTGTTGAAGCAAAATATAGTACAACGAATAAAATTATTCTGAAATATATTGCACCTGAGACGCCAAATTTGCAATAGTGCCTATTAGACGATAAATTGTTATTAATGTATATGTAAACATGTGTTTACGTAATATAAAAACATGGGAAGAAATATCAGAAAAATATGAAATTGTCCTTTAACAATGCTACCGTGTGATATATGAACATCGAGCTCATATTTTTTCATCGAGTTCCACAGAGAGAGTGAGAGTACAAGTGGAATATGTTAAAACTCTGACGTTCCCTACATTTTCATACTTGAACTATTAAAACCGAACACATAATGAAAATGTATAATGAATAGAATATACCAAATGACTGAGGACTAGAAACATTATAAAGCATGAACAAAAAAAAAGTGATGGAAGTGTCACTATTGCTATAATGTTAATTTTACTATCGAGACACTGCATATTCTTTATTTTAACACAAAAGCACACTATTAATTGCTTCAAGCTCTCTCTGAAATTGAGTGTTGAACTGTGGGATCAGATGATTAATTATTGCTCTTCAGAGTATTTTAATGTTGACTGAACATGTTATACACCATTGTAATGGAGACAGCCTTCTGGAAAATAAATGGGCCTTTACTGTTGGAGCAGCTGACACTCAGTGCATCATGAATAGTTAATGTCGTGAAGTTGTCAAAAATGCGGGAGAGTGCATCAAAACTAGACATCTGGGGACACTGTCACGATGTGTGTGCTATAGCTCTACAATCATACGCATACGCCAAAAAAACAGCAATTACCCTCATCTTTGAAAAACATTTTCGGTGGTTCGGTCAGGAGGTTTTGGGAGGTTTCTGGGCTGGCAGAGTTTATCCAATTGTGAAGGCATAATATAACAGCTATTCAATTTTGTAAGACGCAAATTAATACGTTGTATGACATTAGGTTATTACATTTAAATAAAATACTGATTGTAATCGATATGAGTGTAAATTGAACGAGATAAAAAGAACGTACGTAAACGATGGGTAATTGCTGAGATATTGAGGAATCAACGACGAGAGAGATGCTTAACATTAGTTGATTTTAGCGTCTGCACAGTGCTTCAATCCTTCAGCCGAAAATAAAAACCGACAGCACCATAAACCCAAACCAAGCATCCTAACAGAGTCAGCAAAGGGAGCGGTTGAAAATAATAACCTCTTTACACTTAATACACTTTCTCATTACGTGGATTGCCCTACTTATTACGTACTTAATGTCAGTAATACCTAAGTCTCTGAAGATATGGAGATGTATCACGTGAAGAGGAGAAAAAATAATTGCACGCACTCCTTAGTACAGCATTAGTCGAAGATTAATTGAGCGGAGGAAACTAAGAAAACAGACCAATCACATTTCCCAGCATCCGCACTCCATATTCATACTGAGGTAAGCTTCGACCCTTAAGTGGAAACCTTTTCACAGCCGCGACCATAGTGTAGGAGCTTCCAGCGAACTCCAACGCAATCGCTTCGGCATCCAGTGAATTCCCAGCGAACGCGGTTGCGAACCAGTGAAGTTCGCCGCAAACGCGCAACACACAAGCGCCAACGCGCCCGATAAAAAGATGAATGGCGGTCGGAATATCCACGCGCCAGCTCCCCTCCACGTGCGCGCGCGCGTTTATGCCACGCGCGTGATTTGGCGCTCTTCGTGGTAATGCAGCGGCCCTTCGGGGCAATCAGGGCGCCGGGCGACGGGTGGGTGGCGCTCGTTGCGAATGATTATGTCCATCACCTGGGACAGCCACGCGTTTCCGAGGGTTGCGCTGCGTCACGCGAAACGAGGCGACACGTGGCGTGCTTGCAGCGGGAAGTCATTGGTACGCGTCGCGGAGAGTTCAGAGCATTCGGAGCTCCGATGCCGAAGAACTCATTCTCTTTGGGAGAGCACATTTTAAGGTTCAAAAATGACTTCCAAATTAAAATTTGTGGTTTCCTTCCCATATAGATAGACCAATAAAGGTTTTGAATGGCGTAAAAGTGACTGTTATTAATGGTTCATGTTACTTATTCACTCATTTTTATTTATCGTCGAAAAACAGTACATACTATACGCAACGTTAGGAAGAAGAAATATTAATCTGCATATGTTTTCTTGCAATGAAAAACTCTATCTCATCTTTACAAATATATTGCAAGAGATACGATTAACAATGAGCATGGTGGGCAAAAATGAAAACGAGACATTTTCGATTTCCGGTAGTAGAAAATGTATTTGCGTCAGCAAAAAACGTACAAAATTGATTTAATAACGACATTCTCGATTTGCTTCCCCGACCATACTCTTCCAGTAACCACTAAAACTAAAGCTCATCAAAACGTGAGCATAGTGAAACAATGTTTACAGTCTGTAAGCAAAACAAGGAGTCAAATCAGCATTCCTCAATGGACAAAGAGAAATTGGAGAATGACCTAGTATCCCAGAAGCTGAATAACACGGAACATTTACATCATTAGTAAATCATTTATCTGTTGAGCATCACTATTGCATTAGGTGGAAGTGAAAAGCAGTATAAATTATGGATTTATATTTTAGATACACAATCTAATGACAACTGCTTTAAATATTTATACTGATCTGTAGTACTTTTCTGTCATTTCGAAACTTCCCTCTTCAATTAACGATAAAATAATAGTGGTTGATGGAGTTGTTAAGTTTTATTGCATGAGTTAATGTTTTGAAAACGAGCAACTTTGGGAGAGAGTTTTCAAATTTGTACGAATGCAATAAAGCAACATCATAAACGAGTTGAACACGATATTTTTTGTATAAAAGTATTATAAATTTATAAGAGAATCAAAGTTAATTTTGCGAAACAACATGTGACGTCTCGGGTATTTAACATATGTGCGAGAAAACAGTAGTCGACAGTTCCGTTTACCTCCCCCTCCCCATGATTCCCTCCCTGCGGTTGGCTGAATGTGTGATGACGCATTCATTCATGGCGTAGAATGCTAATACGTCATCATTTGTGCCGTAAAATATCTGATTACAAACGATTTCTTGCAACTGAAAATGTCGTTTATAATGTTGGTATTAAAACAAAATTGCACAAGGTTCCCTATGTGCATAATGTGCGCATGCACATGTAGAAAAATCTCACATTTAGAGGTCGATCCTGTCTTTTTTCATATCATCTGTATGCCGAGAAAAAAATGTTTGTGAAACGTGTCTTAATAGTATTTGAAAAGATACAAAACTTTGAATATCAGACATTGAATGTCTATTTAATGTGTTGCTCAGGAGAGGTGAAACCCCCAAAATTTAATAAGAGACCTACCACCACCCACTTTTGTAAATTTAGGTATTGGGAATATAACTGCACATTGATAAGTATTTTACTCACTGGAAATAGTTCTTTTTTAAATAGTACACTATACAGTACATTCTTTCTAAGCCCTGCTGAAGTTATTTTTATTGCATTTGTATCGCGATTTGAAAGAAACCAAACAATAGGCCACCTCATTTAACTATTATACTTTCCAGAATATTGGAGAAGACCGGTTATCTAATATTAAAATAAACACTTCAGAAATTGGATCGTGCTGATATGTTGACCCGTTTTCTTCCAAGTGGTCTTAACAATCCTTCATGTCGCCACAAACACATCTATTTACTCTGCTGTGCAAATACAGGGATAATGCCCACAAAGCCGGATAAGTCATCGTAACGGCGCTACACAACGCGAGGACTCGTCTGGCAAAACCGAGAAAACAACTTGGTGCATTGCGGAAGGACGGGGAGGTGTTTTTCGAAGATAGGTTTTCATTACAGATTTCGCGCGCTGTAAATTGTGTGATGTTATGGCTGGCTCGGACGTTTATTGGTCGGGCTCTGTCAACGCCGTCTGACATACGACAGGCGCCAAGCAATGGGCAGTCCGCAGTGTGGCGGTGCCTTATTTTCCGGAGTGCTCCCACCGGATGAGTAAGCTCAGAGACAGCGTTGCCACCGTCTCTGCAGCGACTCTGAAAGAGAGGTTTTGGAGTTCAAGTTCCAAAGGTGGGGAATTTTCGGCTCTGGCTGTATAAATAGTGCGAATTCAACCACTTTCTGGAGGTTAATTCCCGCGATTGGATGCTTGAATCGTTTGTTTTCAGTGGTTTCTTTAATCAACATCAGCGAATGCCGGGAAAGGAACCCAACAAAAAGACCACGAATTGCGCGCGATATTTCTTTTCTCTTCCTCGACCTACCCACTTCCCCCCACACACATTTATGTACACTACATGAACATAAACTCAGGTGATCACGCTATGCTAACACACATTCTGTACCGGTTAGAGCTTGTCCCGGTTGGAACGGTGACGTGCTGAGGGAGAGAGCTGTAGGGGGAAATACTACGCAAGTCTCGTGTAGGTCGGCGCCAATTTTCATCAATCGGCAGGGGAGCAATACTGGCACCTCCTAGGATAAAACATTCACTAGAGTAACGAAACAAATGGCCCCACAGTTTACATACCTGAAAACAATCAATCAAACAAACCTTAGTACGCAACCTCCATTGGAGTGGAGGGGGAAGGCGCGTCGTGGAGTCTTCTCATTTGTTCCCTTCCCCTCACGTGCACTAGTAGCGGCGTGCGCCACGTCCGAACAGCTCGTGCTACCGGAGAGATGATGAAAAATTGCTGAGGCGCGAAAAGGGATTAAGGGCTCAGCGCTAGGGCAAGGAATAAATCAGATTTGTGGGGCTTCTGAAGGGCAATAGGGCAAATTTATTGCCGGGACGTGCGATATTTTAGCGAGATGGCCGGGCCGCAGGGCTGCTCGAAAAGAGACGAAGAAAGAGAGAGAGAGAAGGGCAGGGTGAGACAGAATGAAGAAGAAGCAGCAGATGGCAGAGACGTAGGTGATGAGAGTCGGGTCAGAGTAATGAAGCAGTGATCAGCGACGTTGTGGTCTGATGGCGGCAGGTGAACAGACAGCTGGGACAGCACAAGGGACCAGGCGAGGTAATTAAGATAATAATGGAAGCAATATTCCGACCGACCCCGTAAGGTATTCCTGCGAGCGGAAATCAAAATAGAGTCGTCGTCAAGAGATTTTAAAGGGATGGCATAGAGCTTGGGGAATGATATGATGGTCTGGATGAGAAGGGATGATTTAAGATGTAATCATCTATGGAAAAGGCCATAGATGATTTCTTACTACGAATTCTTCTTTTTCGTTGAATCAAAAATGTATTTTTATTCGTTAAATGATACTTAATATTTAACACGTTAACAATTGATATATTGAATAACTTTCGTTTTTATAGAAATATTGTATAAAAATTATACTTTTTAATAAGAATCATTGGCTTATAGGGAGGGCAGCTGATTTCTCAGAGGCCCATCCGAAGAGCGCGACTGCAAATTCTTATCAAAAATAGCGGAAATAAAAAAAACTTTTTTGAACCGAAAAAATTCAAATTTTTGGTAGAACTCGATTATTTTGATTTGCGCAGCGTACTGTTTAAAACCTAACAGTCACTAGCCATTACAGTGGTAGATTTGTATTAATGTAACACGGCAGAATTATGAACTATTAAAATATAAATCCTGTTCTTAATCATAAAAATCTAAAATATCTATTTTTAGCAGATCAAAGAATACAAACTTTAGATTTTCAAACGAGTACTGATATATCCGATAATCATGAACAAGATTCATTTTCAGCAACATATTCTGAAAATCGCTTTGCAAATCATCATACTGACAAATATAAAATTGCTTTCATTTATTCTTTGAATAATTTAAATGATAATTGTGTATATTATTTCATTTCGTAATACATGTTGTGTATAGCAAAGAATAGAAGTAAAAGTCATGAGGCTAAATCAAAAGATAATAAACGTTGCTTTCCAATTTCGAAATACTATTGTCAAGGTTCCATCATATATTGATATATTCTTTAATTAAGTACGAAAATCTGTAAGATACAAGGGACGCTCTACGAGATTCATTTATAAATATCAATTTTAATTTTTTTAAACTTATGATCTAAAACATCAATAGTAAGAGTGAGCCTCACGTTGAAAAGTAATCGAATATCGCCTAGTAAAAATTAATGGTGAGTGTTATTTTTGCCAATATGGCATTAAATAAATATTTCCTTAATAGCGTGCAAAGACACAGCCATCATTCCTTTTACCACTATGATAAAGAATATTAATGTTGATAAAAGTATGCCTACAATTGTTAAAGAAAGCATTTTGAAATACTTACTAATATGAAAATAAAACATATTTTGTATTTCGCTCTGGAAACCTGAATTCCAATCAATTAACAGATTCTGGAAGGTTTAAAAAAGCAAAATAATTAAAAGTTCACTTTGAATCAAAGAATTTCATGAACGGTTAATGAACGGTAGTAAGCGTTGGTAATAAGAATTTTTCTGTCAACAAATCTCCGTTTTTCAGCACCCAATTTTAAAAGTTTCTCTTCTCACAAAGTAGGAGAGTAGGAGAAAAAAGCGTAAGTAACTCTGCAGAGAAAGGGATTGTCCCCACACCCAGAGGACCTGCTGTTGTGAGTCCCAGTCCATTTGCGGGAGAGGTCCAGTGGCCAGCGTGGGGCCTCGGCGCCCCTGGGAGGCGCCCACCCACGGCCTGCGAAGGCTTGCCAGGCAGCTGCGAAGCGCGAGGAGGGAGCATAAAGAGCCATGAGGAGGGAGGGGTGTGGAGGGAATCCGTGGCGTGTGCGGGTCGTGGACTGTAGTGCAGATATGTAAATATTGGAATCGGGGAGTTGCGAATGTCGAGGCAGGAAGCGTGAAGGTGTGGAGTGTGGAGGGAATGTAGATGTGTGAAGTGGGGGAAGAGAGGCGGAAAGGTGTAGCTGTGAAGTGTGAAGACAAAAGGTTTGAAGGCGGTGGATGAGGAAACGTCAACTGTGGGGGACTGAAATGTGGAAGGCGTGTGGAGGTAGAGTGCCTGAATGAAGTGTGGAGTATAATTGGGGACGATTGCAGCGAGAAGAAAGTCGAGAGCGGGGAAGACGGAGGCGTGAAGTGTGCAGGCATGACGTTCGGAGGCGGTGTGAAGTGCAGAGTGAGAGTGAATATTGATGGGGTGGAGGGTGGCAGCGGCGAGAGAAAAGCGGTGGATGGAGGCAGACGGAGCAGAGCAGAGCGCAAGGCGTGGGGGCCGTGCACGAGGGGGGCGCGGCGGGCGGGCGAAACTGCGACGCGTCGCGCGCTGTCGTGGCTTTAACCGCTCCCCGGGTCGTGAGATCGCGTTCTGGCGGCGGCGGTTGCGGCGCGAGAGTGAAGCGTGCGGGGGGGGGGGTGGGTGGAGCGTGAACGGCTGGGGCGGAGGGAAGGTGAACAGCGCGGTGCGGAGGTTTGTACCAGCGGCGTGAGCGAACAGCGAATGCGTAGGAAGTGGGAGCGAAGGAGACAGGTATGGTTGAGACGTAGGGAGTGGCTAGGGAGTTTGGTTGCGGGAGGTGGGGTGTGGAAGCTGTAGGGGCGGTGGAGGCGACAGTCGATGGGTGGGACGGGTGGCAAGAGCAGCGGGAGGGAGGAAGACTGCGTGGGTAACGAGGGCAGCAAAGGGTGGCTTGGCGGGTGAGGAGTCAGGCGGTGGGGTAGCGTGCGAGGGAAGCGGATGGAGGTAGAGCTGCGAGGGCGAGTGGGCGGTAGGCGACGGGAAGGCGCGGGGTGCGGTGAAGGCGTGATGACGTGACAGTGATGGAAGCAGGATGAGGCAAGGGCGCGAGGACAAAGCAGGAAAAAGTGGGGCGGGAGGGAAGCGAGGACGGAAGGGTGGAGCCGAGGCGGGAGGGCGCGAGGGCGGAGGGACGGTGTGGGTGCGAGGGTGGGGGCAGCGTGGGCGGAGAAGGTGGGAGGGTGGCAGAGCGTAGGGGGCAGAGTGAGCGCCGAAGGCAGTGTGGGCGGCGGAGTATGGAAGGGTGGGGGCAGCATGAGCGGTAACGGCGAAAAAGCGATGGAGGAAGTGTGAGTAGTGAGGGCGGTGTGGGCGGCGAGGTCGGGAGGCCAGCGGGTGCAGCGTGAGCGGAGAGGGCGAGGAGGGCGGGAGGCGAGCGGGGGCCGCTAGGGGCAGCGTGGGCAGCGTGGGCGGCGGCGGCGGCGATTGCGGTGGTAGTGGGAGGGCGCGGCGGCAAGGGTGGTGCGCCTATCGAGCGGGGGACGGGGGGCGACCGCAGCCAGGGGTGACTGAGGGTGGCCGCCCCCGCACGTAGTGCTTGCTCACCCACACAACAGGCGATGGCCGCAATTACACACATCAATCATACACAGTGCCAGATTCATTTTCACGAGCGAGAAAACTCCGTTGATGAGAAGTGGAGTCGATTTTAAAAATTTGTGTCGGACTTCGTATTTTCTAAATCATTCGCTTACTTTACTGATATTTTACTTACGCATATTACGAATAATCAGTAAATTCTAGTGTAATGGTGCTGGTGTTTCTAATTTGGTTTGGATTTTTTCAATACAAAACAATGTAAGATCGTTGATTAACACGTAAAATGATTCACATTTAATTCACAAATGATAGCTATCTTGTTCTTCAGTCGTACTCGCAGACTGAAGAATATTTGCTTGCCTAGAATAATTATCTATTTAGAATGCAAAAAAAAAGTATATTTCAAAACTCTCAAGAAATTATTTGCATATATTATTTTCAGATTTAAATTTAATCTGTCGATAGTTCAAATAACAGCGTGATGAAAGCAAAAAGTTTAGAATTTATAGTGTTTTAGTTTACATGCATTCGATAACTTAATTTATTTGTATACAAATTCTCGTCTACTTTTCGACATAACTTGTATTAATTCTTACACAATTTTTTCATAAATGACACTGAAACAATGTAAATGACTGTCAGCTGGCGCTCCAGCTCATGTGACTGGAGAAATAATACATTTCATAGAGCGATACGACCTTCGCCGATGCTCAACTGTTTCAGTACTTGTCAAAAGGATTGCCTACGGCAGCGCTCTGCTCCCGATCCGCCTCCACGAGGGGCCCTGACCTAAGCGCTCCCCGGCGGGGCGCCGGGGGCGCGGCGAGCGCCAGTCCCATGCGGGCGACCGCGCCAGAAGAAAGTCTGCTGCGGCTGAGGCGCTCTCGCAAGAACTCTTTCGCGCGGCGCTGCGGCGAGCGCCCTCGCTCGCGCTTTCGTAGGCGCTCGAGTCGATTCGTTCGAAGCAATTCTCTCAAGGCATTCGAATTCGTCTTGAACGAATACAAATATGCTTGCCTTAGATTAGCATTAGCTATTCGAAAGTAGTGTACACCTTTCCTGCACACTGTATGTGTATGTATACACTACAACCTCACACATTGTCAATACCAGGGGAATTGCTCCGGAGAGTGAGCTACCTTCGGAATCGCATTCTAATACGCCGGAACGCAATACCATACAGGGGCATCTCTCGAATTAAGTCAGGGATGGGCCACTCTGCCAGCTCAAGCTACTACCTCTTCGGTCTAGCACCCGGAGGGATTAATCGACACTCACAATTGGCCGGGATGAATCGCCACTCGATTATCATCTGTGCCCATCCCGCATCCCATCCGTGTCCCTCTGTGCCCATCCGGCACAGACTCGACGAAGCCAACTGTCCAACTGGGGGCCTCCTGGATCAAGGTTCAGGCGGCACGGTGATCAGAATCCGTCACCTCACTGCATACACTTAGACGCTATCGACATAAGTATCGCTCGAATGAAGAGCACCCTGATGGGAGATTCGTGATCCCAGTCGTACCTTCATACGAGAGTTGAGATCCCTGCCCTATCCAGTCTAAATGTAAATGACCTGCCAGACAATTTATTTTCAAAGGTACGACAATTTGCAGATGACTCTCTAGGGGTGTTAGAACTAGCGAGTCCTACACGACGGCGACTGTCCTCACGTCCAGTTAACCATTTGCCAATATTGACAATTGCACAGCCACACAAAAAATTGTTCGTGTCTGGAGTTCACACTAGATTTTTTATATTTTGGGGGGTTGATAAATTGAAATCCAATGTCTACTGTGTCAATTTCAGTCTATCACATCAGATTTTTGACGTAACTTTAAAAAACATATAAAAATGAAAGATATTTTTAACCGAGGAGTCAGACCTTTATGTTTGTGGGGTCTCTAAAGTCGAATCTGAATTTCGTGTAACTTCATCCCATTCGCCGTCGTAGACGACTCGCTGGTTCTATACTCCAGGACAGTCTCGTGGTGAGGTGAAGTTTGCTCTATGATGCGGAAGGTAGAGCACCAAGAACGAGATCAGGCAAGAATTTGAAGTCGTTTCACTTCTCCTGTAACAAGGATGTTATGCAAATCTTCTAATCATGAATTCTTAATAGCGTGGTCGACCGTGGTTTAAATAACGACGAGTCTAGTTGTTAAATATAAATAGGTGAATTTAGTGAACCTCAATTACTTTTGAAAGCCTTCGAATGACTAATGATCAATCTTCTTACTTCATTATATCAAAATATTTACCTACCAAGAAAGTTGAATCTCTTGAGCTCGTTAAAGTTCTTAAAACAACCGGAAACTCTGAAAATTTTACTTAACGAACCTGAAAATAATGAGCTTAAGTGCAAATATCAATAATATTCGAGTAGGCTGTGTCTTGATCGTCAGGGTAGCAGAGTTCACGTACGAATAGTTAAAGCTGTAGAGTGTTTATGGGCATTATAGTATAGAAATAACGTAAAAAATACTCCATTTGCATTACCAATCTTATATGAACTAATGTTATACCTAGTGGGGTTTAATAGTAATTTCATTTAGGGTTATTTATGTTATTATTTGCCGATAGGGGGGACATAGTATTGAAGAGTAGGACAGCAATTAATTTGGTCTTGCTGTACTTTGACAATAAAAGGGCATTACAAAGGAATTTCTTTCATATGCATTTTACATGTTATAAATGCACTGTGGGTATCAGCCTTATCTTACATGCTTGTTGGCATTAACATTTTTAAATGATGAACCTCTTTCTGTTCTATAGATGAAAGACTTCTCTTAAACGAGATCGCTAATGCTTGGACACTTGAAGCCGAGGCTCATTGAAGACCGCGGCAAGACGTAATGTACTTGGTATTGCAATGTGTAAAAACACCAATTGCGCCTACTACACACAATAGACATTATAAATTGAGTTATGATCATCTGCAAAAAACAGAAATAACGCACGCAAGAAGTACATTTACTGTATTACAAGCGATGCAATTATAACTTGTTTCAACAAGCGACTCTATATCGGACCAATTAATGACGTGCCACGTAAATATGTAAGAAATAACAAACAAAAGTGAAGCCATGTTTGATAAAATTTTGAAAAAGTTGCAAGAGATTCATGTAAAGTACCCCCAAAAAATAATGAATGTTTTTGATTAACATCGCTCCGAGTGGGGCCAGATCGACAGGTGTTATTCATTTTCAAAAAACAATCCTACGCATAGCTGAGGCGCTGTCACATACATCAAACGGACAGTCAAACTCGACAAACGGATAGACGCGCGTTAAAAAAACACTTTTTTGTAACAGGGGACCCCAAAACTGTTTTTTCAATTGAAATTTCGAAATCGATTTTCCACAACATCACATAACTTTTCTAAGCTACGTGTATTACTCCGCATGTATTTCGTACGTACGAGTACGACAAAGTAAAACTAACTAACAAATAACGGATGAAGGGATATCCTTGAAGCACGCTCGCTTTAGATTTGGCCAATCCCCACACATATCACCGCTGACTGTCAGCCCTCTCGGCGTGGTAGGCGAGCAGTCGACCCCTTCGCTTCGCACCATCGGACCTCCACAGCTGCGACAGTGCGTGCGGCCGCATTAGCCCCCGCATATGGGCGGGCCTTGGTTCAGACCAGCTCGCTACTCCCCGCTTCCTCCCCGCCCCACCCCGTGACCTCGGGAGGCTGGCGACCCCTCTGGCCGGGCTTAGCCAGCGAGGGTGGCGGGCGCGGCAATCGCCTTCCGGAATGCCCCCGGCGCGGCAGGCGTCAGATAGGCATCCTGCTAGACACGAGCGTATTACGGAACACAAAATCAGCTCAAGTAGATCCCTGCGATTCATGCAGGGGCAATTGCCAAGCTTTTTTGTAATGCGCTTGTTAAGCTTATAAAAGTTGTGTTCTTTTGAATTTTTTATCCGATCGACCAAATTGACTTACAGAAGTGACAATAACATATTTACATTAACGTAATGGAACACTTACATGTTATTTAAAAAACGAAAACCCAAAATGGTTTTCCAACAAGCTGGCGGCACACTGACCCAGAATGAAGTAAAATACTCTCATATAACACTAAACTGAATGAAATATTTTTTACAATTAACAATCTCCCCGAATATTTACTGTGTAGTTAAATTTGTTCAAAGAATTGTCACCTCGACCGGAATTTGAACACAGGTTTTCTGTTTTACGCGAAGTTGATCTAACCACTAAGAGAACCAATTCTTTGAGCAGGTTTAAAGATCAAGAATTCCATGTTCAGGGTTTGAATCTCGGTCGGGGTGACAACCCTCTAAACAAATTTAATTATAAAAATACCTCCGGAACTGAAAAAAAGGTCACAACGTAGAGTCCTTTACTGTTGTAGGACATAGTTCCCAACGTATTTGCATCCAAATGGTTACAGGTTGTGACAATTACATGTTCGATAACATAGTTTACGAGGGTCGGTTAGAAAGTAATACCCCACATTTTTCCCTTCATGCAATAACAATTATATACAATTGTAGTTGTAACTCTTCAAAGTTTCGTATTTCTAGCGTTAGTATACGAGGTTCCAAGTCTCCCCTTCAGATGGCACTTTCTTAACTAACTGTTAAAATGGTCGCTGTAGTCGATGTATGTTACAAAGCTGTGATTGATTCCGTGTTGCGGAGAATGAAACTTCCTAAAGGAAAATCCACAATCGCAAGTGGACAGCTTATGGCACATCTGATGTCGCCAAGAGTACCTTTGTACGTTTGGATAAACGAGTTAGTGCTTTGAAAAATGAAGAATGCTATCTCCCCATGATTTGCCGCTCTCCGGGCATCCTGCCATAGCGGCGAGTCCTGTCCTAATGATGACTGCCTTTGGGGATATTGATAATGTCATTCATACTGGTATAGTGTCCAAAGGCAGTGCCATCAATTGAAGTTCTTATATAAACAGTCTGTATTCCCTAAAAAGCATTTCCCGCGAGTTCAATTCTCGAAGAAGTGTGCACAAGTTTGCTCTTGCATGCTAACGCAACACACGAGTGTTCCAACACGAAAAGCACGAAAACAGTAGTTTCGACTGCGCTTCCCCATCCACAATACAGTCCGCGTATATATCATCCTTGGTTTTTCCATCTCTTTGAAAAATGCTACTCGCAAAGGAAAACTTTCTGCCCGGCCCTCGTAGAATGTATAGAGAACAGTTCTTAAATATAGCCAAAATTTAACGGCGCGCGGCCTCTTACTTTAGAGCATAGGCATCTTACGACAGTAGCTGTGAGGTATACAGTGACGTGCTATGATAATTCAGTCGGTACGTGGAGTATGAGAATAGTCATAATAACACAATAAAATGTTTTCTTTTTTTCAGTCAAAATGGAAACTTTCATTTTTTATGACTCCGGAGTTCCTGGGTATGTAGCGAAATCAGAATACATCTCACGTGGCCAGAGACTGGACTATTTTCTTTCAATTTCGGCGGCCAATAGAAATTAGCAACATAGACTCCTGGAATATAAAATTTTTCAATTTAATGGACTTTCGTGCTTAAAAAATCTAAAGACACAATAATAATTGAATTGTGGAGAGGTGTGTGTACGATTCATAATGTCGTTAGTTCTAGAATAAATGTAAGAATTTATGCCTACATTTGACAGTAAGTTGCGGAAACAAGAGTTCATTGTAGTATACTGAGAGACACTTGAGTACTATCCAATCCCCACCAACTTCAACGCCCACGTCCATAGCAATGCTACGAGCATTTCTGTTCGTACCAATTATTAGAAATTATTTAAAAGCATTTAAAAATTATAAAAAAAGTATTTAAAGCATTATTAGTCCTGCATTTATAGATTGCTACGCTATTTCTGCTCGGATAATATTAGTTTAACCCGTGAAATTCATTAGATCCCATTAAAGAAGAAGAAGAAGAGGTGGCTTAGTTCCCACTCTCTCTTGTAGACAGTATTTACTTCATAATAATGGAAATGATTATATGCAATATATCATTGCTACGAATGATATGTCATCCTGCAAGTAAATTGCGAGATTGTGGATCATAGTAAAAACGTTAATTTTCTCGTACGCCTCCTAAGACATTGCTTTGCTTGTATTGGGCGCAGTATACCCCTGGAGGCCCAAACTGAACACAGTTCCTCTATAACTTTGTATTTATCTCTTCATGATTTCTTCTCAATATTCTTACTACTGAACTTAGGTCCGTTACACCTCTTCATTGAAGGCCTCTATCTTCTTTAGTCTTCTGGCTTATTTCTTGTAAATATAACGCAAGTATGCAGAAAACATTCTTCAAAAAAATTGTGACAATTCAAAAAGCCGCTACGTAGATGTTCTATAATGCACAAAACCAATAGAAAATATACACGAGTTAATGTTAAATTAAAGAATGTTAATTCTTTTCTAATACTTTCCTCTTGTTCCGTTAAGACGCTGTACTAACACTGGTGTCCCATGAGTAAGCCAGTGCACTGCAATTCCTCCCCCACCCCTCCCGCGGCCTTTTTCGGAAGTTGCCCTGTTGGCCGCCGAGAGTGCCTGTGAGCGTCGCAACGGTCTTTGCGCTGACGCCAACGAAGCCTCTTCCGATCGGAGCTAATTCCGCACAAGCCGTAAACATCCCGCGCGCACTTAGCGCTATCGCCCGCCGCCGATAACGCCCCTCCCTCTCCCCCACCCACGCCACGGGAGTCAGACGCGAGGCTCGCCCCTGCCATCGCCCGCCCACTCACGCTCGCCCTCGCTCTGCCCTCGCCCCACCCTCGCCCGCCCTCACACGCTCTCGCCCGCTCTCAATCGCCCACCCACGCGCACGGGGCAGACGCGAGGCTTACCCCTGCTATCGCCCGCGCCGCGCCGCCCCAGTATTCACATCCCTAGATCGCAACGCTTTGTTTTGTTACTCTGGCAGTCACTCTTCTCCGAAAGACTTCTACTCGGAAATTTTCCTAGTCTTTCATTTCAATTTAAAAATTATATGGATGCTTCTCATCTATACATAACGTAGAGTTTTACCGTTTTTTGAAGAAAGTAAATAAATATATTTTGAATTCAAACCGAAACGTTAAATAATTCAATAGATGAACAAAAATATAAATAAATAGTAGACTAGATATAATAGACACGCCGACTAAAAAGAATAGTTTTCTCATATGGTTAGAATTCAAATCTTTCGCTTATTACCTGTTATATAAAATACGCTTCTCATTTAATTCTAATATAGTGCATTTTGATTTTGATTGATTGATTTTTGAGATAATTAATGCGACACGAAATAAAATAATTAATACACATACGAAAGATAGATATTTAACCCTGTTTTCTCTTGCACAAAGACGTTTGAAAAATTACAGGATGATGTTAATTTTTAGTTGAATCAACTTACCCCTGCAGATATTACAGTGGTAATGGTCGACAAAACAGGCACTCCAGTACTCACCTATAAACAAAAAGAAAGCACCATTAAAATGGATGTTAGTGACACAAAAAGGCACTTTTTTATCAATAGTTCTCTAATGCTTATCTGCAATAGTCGATAGTGCAATTAATCGATAACATAGATTAACTATGAATTGTAAACCCTTAATGTTTAAAAAAAATTATTGTAGTTAATAGTGAAGACATTTATTTTTCCTTAATAATAGTTACCGACGCAACTAATAATAAATAGCTTTCGGCGTGCAAAAATATTGACAGAGAAATCAACGACGGGAGCAGTGTTTAGCATTTTGAAATGAATACGCCAATGACACTTTCGAACGAGTTGCGCACATTATTTTCTAGTATGAATTCAGGGAATATACTCTTCGCATCATTCTGAACAGCTGTTGGACAACGCCCTAAGATATTTTAACGTTGCACCACCCAACTGTTTATATGGTCATGACTTCTTTGCAGTACGCATAAGGCAAATACTACTTTTATAAAACTCTACAAATGAGAATACGTGAAAATGTGAACGTGAGATCTGAGATAAATGAACAATAGTGTCCATAATTTGTCTTCATCCCCTATAAACTGCTGTTTAATTTCTTCTGTCAGAAGCTGGCCACCATGTTGCATGGAGAGCGAGTAGTGTAGAGAAACATTTTGAAACTGATACAAAGTGACAATTTTTAACAATAACCAACCAAAAATAATACAATAAGGTGCATAAGATACAATATTTTTTTAAAAAAGTTTCATAAATGTATTTCAATGTCATGAAATGAGGTGATAATTTTGTTATCTGGTTGCATTTAAAATTGCTTCTAATAATGTGTCGCGAAGTGGTATCTGAAACGCTATACTTATATCTATCTATAATTGAAACAAACAAACTTGTAAGAAAACAATTGACTATTGACATGCAAACTGTTAAAGAATGATTTATTTAAATTATTTACACTATAAACGATGCTGAATCAATAAAAACAATTTCTGAAACACATTTAGGGACCACAGTCTTCCATTCAAAGGAAAAAGGAATGCAATTTATTCAGTAGAAGCTCCACACGAAGCTATGGAAGAATACTATATTTTTTAAATATATAGATTTTTATAAAGTTCCGTTTTTTCTCTTTACACTAGAAGCGTGAGTACTACTCTAAAATCAAGAAAATACTGTAGTGTCGACGAAAAATCATGACTTGAAATTTTGTAAATTCACGTAAGTGTGTTTAAACATAAAAGTATTCTAATTTGTTGGCTTTTCACATTAATAAGAGTAACACAATTTGTGTTGGAGGTGGTTTGGAGATACCCGATCACATGATCTAGGGTTGGTAGTGAATTTATTTACTACTTCAAGGATTCGTCGATCCAGCTGAAATGTACGGAAACAATATTGTAGTATTTGGCAGCTTTAGAGCTTGAAATAAATATAAGTATGTAGCAAAATAAAATGTAGGAAATTTTCGGTTTTTGAAATCCATGTTTGCTTCCTTGATCATACTGATTTTTGCAGATTTACTTGTAAGGAAATTTGAGGAAGTTCTTTTTGTCTAACTCTTTCCTGTCTTCAATATCTAAGCAAGAAGGAAGTTGTATCGGTCTGACCCACCAACGTATTCCAATCCTCACGCTCCCCAAGCACATTCCAGTACCCATGCCCATTCAAATTGCAATCTGCATTCTACTTTCCAATTCAATTAAAAAATAACACCTTTCCAAATTGCAATTCCTTTCCAATTCACACTTGTTTTCCAACCTCCATCACTTTCCAAATCCAATGTCTCCTCCCAACTCATACACCATAGCCTTCCCATCCCCACTTTTTTGCCAAAAACCACCCTCTTTACCATCCCAATCACCATCCCCCTTTAAATACCTCCTCTTCGAATCCCCAACCGCTTTCCAACTCCAATCCCCATTCTCTTCGCAATCCACCGCCCATCTTCTCTTTTGCCCGCCCTCACGCGCCGAGTACGCGCATTGGCTAAGACCCGGCGGGCGCCACTCTGAAACGCCGCCGCCTTAAAAGTCCGGAATTTACGGCGAGTGCTTAAGCGATGCAACCCGATATCGGGCACTCGCCGCCCGGCGCCGCCGCCAAACGCGGCCGCTCCTCCGCCCCGCGCGGGACCGAATAAGAAAACGCCCCCCAGTCATAACGCTGTAACGAGATAATCGATACAACTCCCCCAAAATACGGGCAATCTCTCGGCAAGAACTGATCCCCGGCCCGCGCTGGAAGGGCCGTGTATACAACTGCGCTTCGATTCGAGCTTCGTCGCGCCGAGACGACGCAGAATAAAGCTCGCTCGCGTTGAGAGGAGGAGGAAGAGGAGGTGGCTGGCGGGGATTGCTGCAGCAACGCAGGAGCTGGCCAGCGGCGAGGGCGGAGCGGCCGGAGACGGCGGTGATGGCGCAGCGATGGTGGTGGGGGTGACACGGAAGCAGTGGTTGGTTGTTAGCGATTCCGGGCGCGTCAGCTATGAAGGTCATCGATCCCGTAAGTGTAGTGCCTGTTTTCCTCGGTCGGTCGGTAGGTACGTAGATCTTCACCCCGCTGTGTGATGAAATCCAGTGTCGACCTCCCGTCAGCTAGCAGGGTTTCCACTAACGCAGGGTATCTCCCACCAGCAAAGCACCACCGCAGTATGACCAGCTCTGAGCTTCCGATCGGTCTCGCGGCATGTTTGGCAGTGTAGTGGGTTAGTGTAAGTGTAAGTGTGTGCAAGGGTTGGGAATAGGACAAGGCAGAGGAAGCAGAGATCGTGACAAGGATGAGGAAGCAATTCTCCTGCAGAAGACGAGTGAATTCGACCTACCTCGTGTCGAAAATCTTGCCACTGTCGGGACACGAACCTTTGCCTTACGCTTGAAAGCAATGGAGACGGTGGAAGGAGCAAATGAGGTGGCGCGGTTGGAGAGGGCAACGGCAGCGACGGTGCATGGGAGGGAAGGAAAAAGATGGGGAAAAAGAGTCGCTGTACCGGGCAGAGGCACGAGTACGCGTGTGGCGGGCGTTGGCCGAGGCTGGTATGACAATGGCTTTGGGGCGGGGAGCCGCGGAGAAGGCAACAAAGTCCTAGTGGGGCGGGTGTCTTGGAAGCAGTGTACGAGAGAGCAATGCCCAGCACAGCTGGAGCGGTTGGAGAGGGTGGTGATAGCAGCATGGGGAGAGACGGAGGGGAGTAAGGAAGGAGGCTGCAGAGGTGGAGACAAGGGCAGTGGCCGAGGCGCTGGTGGAGGCTGTTGTGGTGGGGTAGAGATGCGTGGGTTGCTGACGGGCGTGGGAGGCGGTGGGGATGGGAGTAGCGGCAGAGACTGTGCAGAGAGGGCGAAGTGACGGCGCGAAGACTGCGTTGGGGTAGAGGGGAAGCAGACTAGGGTGGGTGGATATTCAGGGCGGTGCGGGGAAGAGACAGCAGGGGCGGCGAGAAGGCGGAGTGCCCAGGAAGCGTCGGGAGGTGGGACGGAGGCAGGGTGGTGGGGAGGCGGGGAAGCAGAGAGACACCGAAGGAGAGGCGGAGGCAGCGTGATGGCGGAAGTTGTGTGGGGCGGCGGAAAGGTGAGGGCGGAGAGGTGGGGTTGCTGGAGTGATGGGGATTGTGCTGGCGGCAGAAATATGGCAGCGAACCGCGGAAATGTATCAGCAGAGAAGCGGGGAGGCATTCGTGACTGATGTAGGTGTCAGGGTGGCGTCACGGATTCGGAGGGAGGGAAGGTGGGGCGACTGAGTAGGGGCGGCTGAGCAAGACTGCTTAGGAGGGGCTCGGTGAGTAAGGTCTGCTGAGTAGGGGTGGCTGAGCACGGCCGATTACGAGGGAGTGGGTGACTAAGGTATGCTGAGTAGGGGCGGTGAAATAGGAGGGAGGAACCGGAGCGGGGGACTGGCGCGAGACAGGGTGGCACCCGTGGAGGATGGGTAGACGGTGGAGCGAGCGGCTGCAATGGCTGTCGTCTCTGGCTGCCGTCCAGTGCCTTCGGCGCAGTCCCTCTGAGCGCTCTATAAAAGTGACTGCCTGCCCGCCCCCACGCCTAAGAAACTAGCGTTAATCCTATTACGCACCGCCGTCGGTGCATAGTGGAGCTTTACAACTACTGCATCAACTGTTTCTTCTTGGCTGTATCCATTGAGTTCAATGCACGATCTGGGCGGCAATAGTGAAATCTCAATAAACGGAACAATCCCCACCCTCATTAACAAAGCGGATAGAGGGAACTTTAATTTTATTCATAAGATGTCAAAATGCTATGGTGAAAAAAATGTTATTAATTTTCTCAAATATTTAATACATAGTACTGGAAGTTTGTTTTTATTAAAGCCGACATTTCAAAGAAGTTAAGTTGAGAAAGTTTATATGTCATATGGTTATTTGCATTACATGAACACACTTGCGTTTCTACTCCTGTAACAAATAGGGCATCAGTAAAAGGAAAAGTGATTTAAATATCACTTTTCTCATTCTATATTAAGTGAATATTTAATGTTGCAAAGAGAAACGAAATAAATGATGATTGACGAATTATTTTTCACATCCTTTGTAAAGCACTTCATCGGGTAACAGTGAATCCAGGCCACTACGCAGAGGTCGTCAAGACGCTGGAGGCCGAGGAAAACAAGTCAGCATCTCTGCTCTCGCGCGAAGGGCCAGCGGCAGAATCAGGTTTACAGACATATTCGCGCCTGCTGGAAATGTAATATTCCATGGCGCCCCGCCCCTCCCCTCTCTGCACCCTGCTATCTTCCACCCCTCTCCTCCGCCCCTCCTCGGCCCGCCGGCCCCTCCCCATACGCAAAGCCACCTCGCTCTGCTCCTTGAGGGAAGCACCGCGAACCATATTATGCCTCATGAAATTGGTGCATAGATTGAAAAATCAAGTTCTATTGCGACCAATTCAAAGAAATCGATGCTGCCTCCAACCACGTGACATGTGTCTGAGGTTTCCTTTTTCCCGAGTTCCTCGGAACACGAGAAAAATACGAAAATATAAACCAGTTTCGATACTGACTGAAAACTATCAATATTACATTTTATTATTCGGTATATCCTCGTACTGAGGTACAGGCTGTACATGATCATCGCATGACTGCTTACGATACAGCTGTAATGCGTTAGCAAGGATTCAAGAACGAGGTCAGCACGAGATGCGTAATCGATTAGAAACTTTTTTACATTCTTAGTTTGTAAATAACTGTTGTGCTATACATATACTCTATTAGTCTCCAAGAATTCGTGAAGACTTTTTCTAAAATATTTCATGCGTGGAAGTGTTACCCGAGAATATTTTATGTTTTCTTGACCAGTGTGCTTTCAAATTCTGGAAAACCATTTGGCATGTTTTTATTCCCCTGCAATTTTACTGCTGCAGAGTAGAATCTCATTCCATCCCTACATGGTTCATGGGGTTCATGGACCTGCATACTCTGATTGCACTTTGTCTCCATGTACTAGCATATCGCGCGGTACATGCTCGCCCGGTATTTGCGTAAAGACGGAGACCGTGGCGGCATAGCCAGTCAGGGATCCACTATGGTACCTAGGCTTTGACGCCAGACTCACGATGGATGTTTTGAGGAATACTGCCCTTACGTAACGTGGAGTTTATTCATAGCCCAACATCCTACGTTACAAACGGCAGAAAAAATCCAGATATCTGTGGGTATCGGTGGTTAGGCGAGATTTGGAACCTTTGGAATTTCGTGCTGGGATTGCATCTTCGGCCCAAACTCTATTATTAGGCTAGGCGCCTACTCGTTTCAGGGAATATAGTCGAGTAGGGTTGTATGTATATATTTCGCATTTTCGGTATACTGTCCGACTTTCCCGGCTAACAAACGATGACCCTTGGGGTCAAGGTGTAGCGTACATAACATATTCCATTCACTGTAACTAGCAAACTACGTCTGCTTTAGCTTTTCTTCGTCACACATCTACAGAACTTTGGATTGTTGTAAAGAAATACTAAAACTCTATTTTGCCCCAACAGGGAATCAAACTCGGCAATGTTGTATCAATACATACAAATTAAAATGCTTCAGTTCCAATAAAAATTTTAGTTTGAATAAAACCGAAATCATATCCAATACAACATATGTCTGTTTAACTTATTTACACAGTTTATGCATACATCCGTACAACGTCGCTAGTTACCGTCCCTACTTGTGCACTATTACGTGCGTGTTTACATTTACCTACTTTTTTTCATCGGTTATTTCACGGATGAGATATCAGAGTACAATATACATTGAGTATCTGCAAAGTATCTCACCGGGAGGCCATTGAATTCGAGTCCCGATTGTGACGGTTTCTCGGCAGCAGCTAAATAGCTAGACATAATTAAAGCGCTGGAAGCTAGAACAAAATTAAAGTAGAATTCAAGATCAGTATTTTCCCGTTACAATAAGAGGCAATTACCGGAGCATACCATCACAAAAGTGTAATGGGGCACGCTTTATCACAAGTTTCTTCTTCTTGTCAATCAATTTTTCCTTACGCGCGAACACACACACATTTGTATGCACTCACCTGCCGAGAGACTGCTCCGAAACGTAGCGGCGCTCCCTGCCTGGGCGGTGGCTCGTTGAGAAAGGTGTATACCTGGAGGGTGGCGCGAAGCCCTGGTTAGGCCCAGTCCACCGAGCAAGGAGCGCGTGTTAGTTAACGGAGCTTCGCGTCCTGGGTTTCGCACGCCACAATTAGCGCAGCCGCCTGCGTCACCGGCGGGCGGCGAGCCCCACGCACCATCAATTCAATCGCTCGGGCCTTCATGCGATTACCCGCGCTGCCTGTTTGGGTTTGTTACAGCGCTACGTTACTCCGCGCCCGCGCCGCCCCCGCCCCGCCCGCGCCCGCCCCCGCGCCCGCCCCCGCGCCCCCCCCCGCCCGCCCCGCCCCGCCCTCGTGACGCTTCCCGCCCGCGCCCACCCAAACACCACGACCCCTGCCCTCCCCCACACTACAACATACACCAGCTCTCGCGCGCCACGCCCTCCACACACGCCGCCTCATAATACCCGACCCCATCGCGCCTTCAACCCCACACGCCTGTGATCTCGCGCCCCACTGCCCAAGCGCCCATCCCCGCGACCGTTCCTCCCCCCCCCCGTACTTATCCTCGCGCAACAGAGGGTCAACCACGATCTGCGAGTTGATCCACTACCGAGGGTTATCGCCTCCACGCTGGAAAATGATGTGTAACATTACGCGATCGCAAGGGGAGTATTGAAATTAAGATTTCCTTTAGGTAGTGGATCTGAATATTTTTTACAAGAACACAGAAAAAATTACGCGGTCAGAAAATGAATGAATGAATGCCTTATTTTACGTGGCGAGACTCAAGTCATCAGGTTTGCTCTTCCGTCTGACCACTCAAATTTCGCTGCGTACTTTTCACCAACTAGCGAAGAAATGAGGTGTTTCTTGGGCGTCGAAACTTGCGGTTTCAATTTGGCTCAGAGGCGTCAATTAGGCTTGAGGATCATTTACATCCAAGGAAATCTACTAACATGGGACAGACGACTTTACTTCCCCTCTGAAGGAAGGCGTACGAAGGATTTTTCCGCCCTTAAAATCCACGGCGTCGATCGCGTTTGAACCCGCCTACTTGGGTATAACAGGCTAACACAGTTTTGCCATCGTCTTAAAATAGAAGTGACAAACTATTAAGGCATATATGCTGTTAAAAATTAACATTTTGATCATTGAACATGTATGTGGTGGAAAAACGCACATATCCAGTTGCACATGTGTCATTTTTAGTAGATTGGTAGGCAAATCACCGCGAACTGGTTTTCAATAATTACACGTTCTAACACTTTCGTCTTACATTGCTCAGAAGAAATGAAGACATTAATTCCATGAAATTTGATAAAAGAAAGAGACGATCTAATAAGATGCTCTAATTTCGGTGGAATTGCTACTTCATGTAAACAACTGAATCATCATATGGAAATATGAAAAAAAATTCTATTACTATTGGTAAAAGCAATAAGATGCTTTGATTTGTGTAGAATTGCCACCAGATGTAATCAACTGAATGTTCATAAGAATGCAGAAGTTTAAAATCTTTTTACGTAAGAAATTCTTTCACTTTTCGTGTCTTACGTTTATACAAGTAGATACATTGCACTGTGATGGGTTCGAATGTTTGAACAGATTTTCAGCAGTTTTACGAAATTTTCTCTTTTTTCTTGACTCTGAAAATACTTTCATTACATACCTCAATATTTATAAACTATTATCCTCTCAATAAAATTAATAATCCATTATATTTGGCATTCAGAAATTCATAAATCAGCAATATTCTTCATGTTTAGGTGGTCATTATTGGCGGATTATGTTGTATCTATGAACCAAAATCAGCTAGGACGATTAAATTATTTGCTCTTTACGGAAAAGTTTTTGCTTGTTTTGAAGTGGAATTATCTTTTGACGCTGACAAATGCATGCTCTTCTTGCACTCGACGAACGCACTGGTTATACCATTTGTTATCCCCAAAACCGAATGTATAATGTTGGAAGTTTACATCCGCTTGTTCAGCAAACAATTCTTTACCAAATAAATTCAGTTTCAACGCTGCATTGGAATATATAGCCTCTTGTGGTATTACAGTTATGCTCTCCCTTTCTGTTTGCGGTGGAGAGCTGGTGTGTTTTTAATTTTCACTGGCATTACTGAAAACCCGTATTAATATTGTGGGCAGGGTAATATAAAAAATATTGATTTCACACTCTTTCATTGAAACACAACCGAACAAGATGTCCGAGATCGTTAGGGCAGTAGTGCTGTAGCGATCTCGGACCAGAAGACTGCGGGTTCGAGTCCCTCCTCGGGCAAGGGCCTATATATGTGTGTGCCGTACTCGTACTATCATCATTATAATCATAATAATCACCATCATCCATCCTCCCTGGGATAACAAACGTGTGGTATAAAGATCGAGATTCAGCTAAAATGCTGATCACCCAGATAAAGATACTTGCACCTGCTGAAGCAGGATTCACGCGTGGTCCGAGTTGGGCCATGCGCGAAAAAAAATAGAACACGGTTCTTTGCAGTAAGTTAGTTACGACATCGAGAGCATATTCTGTGAAAAAGGATTTTTGATTCCACTTGCTTTGTAATTTTCCTTGTATCCTCCATTGTATAATATAAGTCTATGTGTGTGATATCAAAATGATTGTCATTTTAATCTCACGCGTTATATGTTATAAAAACTATATAATTGCTTCTAGCCTGTTTGTATGAGCTAATTTTGCGAACATATAAACCTAATTTAACAGACATTCCACTGAAAGGTAAATTTTTTCGTCGTGCATCTTTTATCTTACTTTTTTTGCATGACTCCTATTGTATTAATAATACTCTTCTATACAAATTTACAATTTCATACCATTTCCAATAAAATTTGCAATCGAAGTGAATCTGAATTGTCTGAACGCTCATAATAGTTTATGCTGTGAGAGTTCTGCCATTCCTAGAACACAGTCATATTTTGATTTTTTTTCAAAAAAATGATTAGTTAATACGTGCGGGCGAATAAGACCAGATATCTCCCAGCAGCGGGGCACTGCGCCAGCCGGGACAATCTCTAAGCTTCCTTATGGTCTCCCGGCATGAACGGTAGTGTAGGGCATGAAAGTGTGTGTGTAAGAAAATGGCGGGGAAAGGGCAAACAGGAGGAAGGAAAGATCGCCCGCGGTCCATCGCCCGTTTGTTAGGATAGTGCTTTGGCATTCGCCTGGTACTGATCAGAGGAACCACGGAAAATTACTGATCAGAAAGCCGATTACTAGAATTCTCAGCCCGAAAGCTGCTGAATTCTATTCAACTGTCTAGTGTCCAAATCCTTGCCACCGTTGGGATTCGAACCCTAGGACGGCACTGCAGTGACATCAGTTGATACCACAGGACACCTTTGCTGGTACAAATTATTTCGATAAATTTCTTAAGTTACTAAATTGTTGCTCCGAAAATAATATTTCTTTTGTGAGAAATTTATTTTGTTACTGAGACAATGTGCCTACTTGTGAGGAGCTATTGCACTTTGCGCGGGTATAATTCAAAAAATAACTTTTATTTATCGCATATAACTCGACTACCCTCCGAACGTTTGGGGTGAAGTCGCTTCAGAAACTAATAAATTATTTAGGTTTTTATTATTTTTACACTACCTCATAATCGTTTTGTAAATATAAACATATGTTTTTTCGGTAATTTATCTCTCGTTGGAATGGCGTTCGATTGTCGACTTTGTATTGAAATCTGTCACCCATTACTTTTCTCACACTCGATCAAAAATTTTATTCAGTTAATTGTTTTATCTTGAAATTTAAATTCAATCTTTTATTTTGCTTCTCTAATCAGTGATACCTTTATTAAATGAGTGAATTTAAATTTAAGATAAAATGTCCAAGAGGTGAAAATTCTTAATTTTAGCATAACATTTTGTAAGAGAATAGTTAAAAAGTAGTTTTTTTATTCATGCATCAAAAGAGAAAAATCATGAATACTGGTTAATTTTACTTTGATAAATTATACTTAACTGTTTATCTGTCAAAATATGTTGAATTCTCTATTCTATTTACAACATAGCAGACACTTCTGACAATGATTTGAAATTGTGAACAATGCGACCAGTTTCAATAAAAGGTCTTTTATTCAGTTGTCAAAACTCTACATGTAAACATGTATGAAATTGTTTTCCCAGCTTTTAATTTTTTGGAATACCATACAAAATCGTTGAAATTGTGGCTAGCGTTTAAAATTACTTTATGTAGGAACTTCATGTCACTGTCATATTCCATTTCTCTTCTCGTTTTATACAATCTCCCTCTCTCGATTCAGTTGGGTCGTTAGTAGAGCTTCACCGAGTTGTAAACGCCGTACTGTGTAAAAAGAAATGTGCTGTGCGGTCCAACTAAATAAAAAGTCACTTGGACATGAATGGGTGCTTTTAAATTAAAATCAGAACACAGGGCAAATTGCAAAGTAATAACGTGAATTATTTTCCGATTTTTTAGCTTAGCAATTTATTTAATTTTGAAGTACTTTGTATGTTAACACCGCAGCAGGTAGTAACAACAGTTTGTCCACATCAAAACAAATGGAGGTGAGTTGAAATATAAAAAATAACATAAATGAAGAATGAAGTTAGGAAAGTAGGAAATATTAATGTGTTTACAATTTTCTAACAGAAACGGTTTCATAAATACTTCTTCTTCTTCTCCATTTCAGGGATTAGGCAGAAGTGCCTGATCCGTCTTCGCTCTGCACATCAGGACCATCTCTTTCTGGGTCGGCCGATATCTCTTCTTCCCTTTGGTTGGTAGTTCATCACTAATTGTGGAATACGATCTTCCTCCATTCTTTCGATATGGCGCCGCCATTCTTTCCAGTTTTCTACGATCCTTTCATTTATGTTGTATATATCTAGTTCTTTACGGATAAAATTCATAAATACTGCAACAACATATTACAGTACATTTACTTATAGCACAATATACCATGAATGTGAAAACTTGTTTCTTTGAGATCTGTTTGCTACCAACATAAATGTGGTACCAACATACATGCAGTATTTAATACGCGGCCCTGATTTGGCTCAGTGTGGAGACTTTTCATGCGCACTGTAAAACGAAATATTTGAAATTTTAGTCAAAATCCTAGCCTTTTCATTGTTTTTTCGATTTCCTACTACTTGGATATATATCAAACTACAGTACATTCGAAATCAGCAAAATACACTAGTGGGTTGCTCCAGAAGAAATGCTGCAGAATAAAATCTCACATTTTTTTCTTTTCGAAAAGAAGCAGAAATACTTCTGGAGAACAACAAAAAAAACGGTCGTTTAACACTACAAAAATTTAAAATATTAACAAAAAAATAGCAGCATTTTTGTATTGGCAGGATTTTCGACACTAGCTACAGAGTTGGGAAGAAATCAGTCCCTTTAATCTGGAGAATTCTAGGGGCCGGCTACTCTGATCGGTAGTTTTCCATGGATTCTCCGATCGACACCTGACGAATGTGAAACAGTAACCTAACAAACGGGTCACAGACCGCGCGGGAACTGTTCTTCCGCTTCCTTAACTCTTATATGCACTGCACTACCACACATGCTGGGAGAGCGGTCGGGAACTTATAGCTTGTCCCGACTAGGGGGGTGCCCTGCTGGTGGAAGATATACCTTGTGTGTGGGGGGGAAACCAGCAAGTGGACGTGTAGGTTTGCGACAGATTCCGCCAATCAGCAGGAGCAGATCACCGACATATCTCAATGAAAGCATACACTACACTCACGGAACTAATTATCTTGTCAGTTGACGGGCGCGGAATCACTTAACAACCAATCAATCAAGAATAACATGTTCTGCAACAAACTCTTCTCTTCCCTTATCAGTGCGGCTGCCTCTTAAGCCCACGCGTTGCTGTAGGGTAACTGGGTCTAAATCGAAACGTTTCGAGCCGCGGCAGATCGGGCAGGGCAAAGGGGGGAGGGTGATGTCGGAACCGCCGGTCACCAACGCATCCGGTCGAGTGCACCGCTAAAACAACGCGAACGCTAGACATAACGAGTTGCAAATTATTAAAATGGAATCTCATCCAAACCTGTTCCAATTTAGCGAAATAATTATGCGCATGTTATATTTTATTCGGGGCGTTATTAAAGATTAATCCACTCGCAATGCCCTCCACGCGGCCGTTAACGAGCGTCCGTCCGCCGGCGTGGCAGGAGGGCGCGCAGATGGACGAGGGCGGGGCGAGGAGCGATGAGGGGAAGGCTTTGGGTGGAGGGGGAGGGTGGAGGCGGGGAGGCACTGTGCGGCAGTGGTATGGACCGAGTTGAAATGGCGAGTAGGAGTGTCTGGGTCAGAGTGTTCGATTGACTGAATGATTTATTAGTGATTCTGGGTGCGTCAACTGCTCGTGATATGACGGTCATCATCTCCCACTGGATGGTGAGATCCGGCACTAACCTAGTGTCGGCTATCATTATTTTCCCCAATCAGTAATCGCCCACCAGCGAAGTACCGCCCCACCCGAAAGAAGATCTAAGCTCCCGATCTGTCTCCCGGCATGTGTGGTAGTGAGGTGCATGCTCTTATAAGTGTGTGTGTGTAAGAAGTGAGGATAGGACAAGGAAGGGGAAAGGAAAAATTGCGCGCGGCCCATGGCTCGTTTGTTAGGGTACTCCTCCGCCTTTCTCCTGGCATTGCTCGGAGACACCACATAAATCTACCAATCAGCGAAGACGGCTGCTAGAATTCTCCTCCAGTCAGCGACAGAACTCAAGCTATTTCGCTAGTCTCAAAAATCCAGCGACGGTGGAGACTCGAACCTAGGACTTCCCGGTGAGAGGCACTGCCGCAGTGTCGATGTGACAGAGTAGCGGCATCGCCATGGCGGGGGGGGGGGCGTGGTCGGAGTGGCAGGTTGACATGAACAATATTATTAAGGGGTGTGGAGAAGCAAGGAACGAAAAGAGGAAACGAAGAGACGAACACAGTTGGCTGTATAGACGGGATGAAAGTTTTGGGTAGAACGTAAAATAGAATGGAGGATCAGTTTATATTGAATTCTTTCTTATCCTAGGGTGATAAATGATGCAATGAAATACGAGACCAAATTCCCTGTTTACAGTTGGCCAATTCAGTCCTCCGATCATTTTGTTGGGGTTAGATTTAGTCAGTAGAAATGGTGTGTGGTACCATTTATTCAGAACTTTAATATTCTGAATTTATCTAAAATACCGGAGGATTTAAAATCTGTTGAAAAATTGCTGTAAACACAGAATCTGTCAAAAATTAACAGCAATTGATTAGATTGGAATATTAAAGAGCTCACTTAAAATTGCTCGTGAGTCTGTAGATATGTATGGAACAATTGGAGGACAGGTGTGACTTGACAACACTCCACAATATTTCGAAAAATTTTGGAAAAATATATCTTTGACGATCGCAATAAGCAATATCAAGCAACGCTAATGTGGTAAAACATGGCTTGGAAATCACAGAAGGGGAAGTGAGTTGAAGGGAAAACTGAGTCCCAAAAATGCAGATCAAGAGATACGGCGATGAGGTCGAAAAGGGATCCGGACATAAAAGGTTTGGCATGAGAAGATCACCCGATTGCATTCAGCGACTTCAGATTTCTCTCACGGCCGCTTCACAGTTAATAAACTCTTATTCTTGGCTACCTGGAAAAGTATAGCCGAATTGCATCCAGACTTATGTTCTCGTGCCAGTGGAGAGATAACTGTGAACAAAGTTGAACATGGCTGAATCTTTAAAAATGTGTATTTAATCTAACTAAAACATAATTGCGTCAATTGGCCATATTTTTTAGTGATCAATAACTCCCTTTTCCTTCTCCTTAGAGCAGCCACGTTATACCTGGAAATCAATTTCTATAAATTAACAACAGACGTAACAGTTACATTCCTAACGTTAAAAGAAGCATATTTTGATTTTCCCTTTCAAGTTGTTCAAACATGAAAGCAAAAGGGCGATCTTGAAGCACTGATATCTGGGAAGCTCTTCCTAGCACTCAAGCAAAAAACTGAAAAACTGAACGGGATGCAATCGAGTTATGCCTTTTTAGGGAGGTAGGCAAAAGGCGTCGGAAAACGGAAAAGTTGAGCAAGGGATGTCATCGGAATACGCCTGATCGTGATATGAGCGACAGGCAGAGGGGGAAGCGGGGATAAGAGGAGCGGCGGCAGGGCGG
>BOPP01000199.1:232613-328425 GCA_017312745.1 Gryllus bimaculatus
TTCGGGTACAGTGATACCAGGCAGTAGTGAGGTCGTCAAGACGCTGAGGAAGGCGAGGAAACAGTAGCGATTCGTGTCATGGGCGGAAAAGGGCAGCGGGCAGAATAAGTATTTACAGGACAATATTCGAGCTGATGGAAATTATAATATATCTGGGCCCCGCCTCCTCTTGCACCCTGCTATTCCACCTCTCCTCGCCCCCTCGGCCAGCCGCCCTGCCCATATAGCAAGGCACACTCGTCTTGCTCCTTGAGGGAAGCACAGGAACCATATTTTGCCTCAATGAAAGCATAGATTGAAAATCAAGTTTCTATTGGCGACCCAATTCCAAAGAAATCGTGCTGCTCAACACGTGACCATGTGTCCTGAGTTTCTTTTTCCGAAGTTCCTCGGACAGGAAAAATACGAAATATAAACCCAGTTTCGATACTGTAATGAAAATATCATATTTACATTTATATTCGGTATATTCCTCGGTACTGAGGTAGCCGGCTGGTACATGATCATCGCTGATGCTACTATACAGCTGTAAATGCGTTTAGAAGGATTTCAGAAGAGGTCAGCGAGATGCGTATCGATTAGAAGTATTAGCATTCTTAGTTTGTAATAATGTTTGTGCTATTACATATTTCTATTAGTTCCAGATTTCGGTGAAGACTTTTTCTAAATATCATGCGTGATGTTACCCGAGATATTTTATGTTTTTGACGTGTGCTTTCAAATTACTGGAAAACATTTGGCATGTTTTATTCCTGCAATTTTACTGCCTGCGATAGAATCATCATTCCATCACTACATTGTTCATGTGGGTTCATGACTGCATATTCTGATTGCACTTTGTCTACATTGTCACTGCATATCGGCCGGATACATGCTCCGCCCCGGTATTTGCGTAAAGACGGAACCGTGGCGGGCATAGCAGTCAGGAGATCACTATGGTACCTTAGGCCCCCTTTTTTTTTGAAAAAACCCCAGCCCCCAGAAAAAAAAAAAAAAAAAAACCTCCGATGGATGTTTTGAGGATACCTGGGACCTGTAACGGGTAAGGTGGAGATTTATTCATAGCACATCCTACTTTATGCAATCGGAGATAGGATCAGATCTGCTGGTTGGTGGTTAGGCGAATTTGGAAACATTTGGAATTTCGTGTGGGATTGCATCTTCGCCAAACTCTATTATTAGGCTAGCGCAGTACTCGTTTGGCGAACGAAATATATGTATCGGTAGGTTTTAGGTATATGTATAAGGACTTCTAGTCGGTTTTCGTGATTTAGTTACTGATCGACTTTACCGGAGAGAAACGATGAATCTCTCGGTCAAGGTGATGAGACGTAGCGGATCAACATATATTGTTTTATTCATTCGTTAGAATCTGCAATACGTTTGGTAGCTATTATGCTTTTATTGTCACACTCAATCTATCAGTAATTTGGATTGTTGTAAAGGAATTTACTATATAACTCTATTGACCAAGGGGGAATATATAATCTTTTGGAATTATAGTAGATTTATTGATAAAATGTTATCTCAATAAGACCTTTGAGTCTACAAGTATAGTAATTTATTGTATAATGATATCATAGTTCTGGGAGAGGTATTAATAGTGAGGTTATAATCGCATATCTGCGATATACACTTTAGTCAACACTGTGGGGTCTCATCACATATAGAAGGTATCATATATCGGTGTGAGGTTACAAAGCAGCTTACTATCAATACATACGGCTATTATGTCTATAGCGAGCTCTAAGCATCTCTTAACTCGTCTCTCGACAGTCTATGCTATTCGATAGCTATTCTTCGGCGTCAGTAGAGAATTTGAAGTAAGATTCTGCAGAAGCTTAACTGCGACTTAAAGTCACACTATTCGGACTTTCCTACGTATGCGCTCCACAGGAATCAGAGAGGGAAGGTTTAGGTCCGTGAGGCTAGATTTTATGAATAGTCGATCCGTTTGAGCGTTTCTTCGCTCGACGACTAGAGCGATAATCTCGTAGTTATTACCGCAACGTCGTATTCGCCGTAAATCAGAAAGCACCTAGAGTATAGGAGGTTCAATTCTATAGTCCTACCTTTACAATAGGCGCAGACGGTCTCGAAGACATTAAGCCCACACAATTACCCTAATAAATACTTTGGATCGTATAAAGAGTTATTGAGCTCTGTCTCGTTATATGCACCATGCGTCGTCTGTGTATCCGTGAAGAGTAATACTGTGTCTCTCGATTACGGCGCAGAGAACACAGCACTCAGATTCATGTATTGGACCCTGTTAGCTGATCGTACCTGCTGGTGCTCGGAAATTAGTCGTGCGAGTCGACGCTGTGGTGATGGACGGCTCTGAAGAAAGGTGTACTAACTCATGAAGAGGCTGAGTCGATAGAGTGATTAGAGCGCTGATTTGCTCTAGGAAAATTCCTTCCCTACACGAAGGATAAAGGTTGTTGTATAAGGAATTGATTTGTGTGGACAGTGGAGAATCGACACGATCACTCAGATTATGTGGCGAGTCATGGAGTGTGTTGGCAGTGGTACGGCCGATCGTTAAAAGGCAGTATTACCACAGTGGGCTCAGGGCCTTGCGATCAGACGACTCTACACGCTGGTATCACCGGGTGGAGTGAGCAATGATTTCTGCATGCTTAGTTTGAGTTTATCGATTTTTACTGACCGAGTTAGTTGTTCTATCTATTTATGGTAGATCGTAACGGGTTTCGCTCCGCATACTGCGCGGCTCACGTGCTTTTGCGCAGCATCTGCTGTCTTCACGACACATAGGTAAATAAAAATTTTATGCCAGTTTTCATTTTCCCAGTGTGAAGTAATAGATCGCCGTTTAGAACAGTTGCTGCTGTTTTCGGTGACTCGGGAAGCATGGCGAGGAGTGTTCAGAAGCTGTTGTACCAAATCCAACATCGGCATTTGCGCCTACTCCTTTACCACTCACTTATTAAGCCATGTGTGCTTCACTTCGCTTCACGACGACACACTCCCCAACACGACATCTTAACATACATATCAGAATCGACAAATTATACTCTGTTCTTCGTCGTGCGGCCTTGAAAGCACGAAAAGAATTACTTTATGTGGAGGGTCCATTCTCTAGCAACACACCTATCGGTGTACGTTATCTTCACCCCCTGTCAAACTTAATCAGTAGTGTGGACAAGTATAGGACATAAAAGCCCTAAATAAACGTACTGTTCATTGTAATGTATTGCAGCGTTACTGGGTATGTTGTTTCTGTCATTGTTAGATTGGAGCGTATGATTTGTTAAAACATTTATGAGGTAATCTAGAAGATGAGCTGTCTGTCATGTATCTCACAAATATCTAAGGGTAATTGCAATGAGCAATATAATGTGAGAAGAATATCATAATCGAATATGAAGTAGGAGGATGGTTGTCAGAACAAGTGTAATATATGATATGGAATCACTTTTTCTCGACGACAGATTTCAAGTCATTAGTATGGCGTCACTACGCGTCGTATCTTAGATAGAAATTCGATGCGGTTAACACGTACATACCATAGACGATCATGAGAAAGATTAGGCTAGTTTCACAGGGTCGTGGCGAAATAGAAGTATTCGCTTGTTCTTGCGCACTTTAGGATCAGCCGAGGTAAAATTCTAAGGCTATTATGAGAGCATTCTTGTAACATAGGCCAACGAGGAGCCTCTCTGTGAGTGGGCGAGAACGAGAGTACTGTTACACATAGTGCATATGCGGCGCACTTCTTTCGGCTCTTAAAGGACCGGCGCGGCTTGCGTTGTGAACAGCGCTTTGGGTATAAAAAGCTAACACGTTTGGCCAGGTCTTAAAATAGAATGACCATTAAAGGCATATTGCTTTCAATTAACATTTGATCATTGAATGTAGTGTGTGGAAAACGCCACTATATCAGTGCCAATGTTCATTTAGTAGATTGTGTAGGCAATACCGCGATGGTTTCATAAATTAAACGTTCTAACACCTTTCGTCTAATTGCTCAGAAAAATGAGGACATTAATTCCATGAAATTTGATAAAAGAAGAGACGATCTAATAGATGCCTCTAATTCGGTGGATGCTATTATGTAACACGAATAGTCATAGAAAATGAAAAAATTCTATTACTATGGTAAGCAAGATCTTATTTGTGTAGAATGCCACAGATAATCACTGAATTCATAAGAAGCAGAAGTTTAAAATTTTAGTAAGAATCTTTCACTTCTGGTTTACGTTATAAGTAAATAACATTGACTGTGATGGGTTATCAGTATTTTACGAAATTTTTTCTAAGTTTTTTTGCTCTGAAAATATTCATAACGTAATATTATAAACCTATTATCCTCTCATAAAATAATATCATTATATTTGGCATTAGAATATAATAGCCATATCTTCATGTTTAGGTATTATTGGCGGATTATGTGTTATGAACCAAAATCAGCTAGGAGATAATTATTTGCTCTTTCGGAAAAGTTTTTGCTTTGTTTGATGTGGCATTTCTTTTGACGTGAAAATGCCATGCCTGTTAACTTGCACTGCGAGAACGACGTGGTTAATTAAGCATTGTGTTGACGCAAAACGGAATGTATATGTTGGAAGTTTAATCCCGCCTTGTTTCGCAAACAATTTTACCCAAATAAATTCAGTTTCAACGGCTGCATTGGATATATAGCCCTCTTTGTATTACAGTTAGCCTTTTGTTTGCGTGAGAGCTGGTGTGTTTTTATTTTCCTGGATACTGAAATCCCCGTATTACTGTGGAGGTATATAAAAAATTGATTTTCACCTTTTCATTGAAAACAACGACAAGATGTGAGATCGTTAGGCGTTGCTGGTGGATCGGACAGAGACTGGGGTTGAGTTCCTGGCAAGGTATAATGTTGGCCGTTGGTACTATCAGATTATAATAAATACCACATCATATATCCTACTGGGGATAAACATCAGAATAAGTGTGGTATACAGTCGAGATTCTCACGTAAATGCATCGACGATAAAGATTCACCTGCTTGAAGCAGGATTCACGCGTGCTCGCGTTGTGCCATGGGATAACATAAATCCGGTTTGTCTTCGCGAAAGTTACGCTACGACATGGATGTGTGAGAGCATATCTAGTGAAAGAACGCGATTTGTTAGAGTGTCGCATCTTGTTATAATTTCACTTAAGCGTATACTAAGTGGTGTGTAGAGTTGCGATATTTCTCGTTCGTCCGTGTACGTAGGAATTTCTAACACATCTGTCGGTCTCATATATCTGTCATAAGAATCGGTTATTCGCGCTCGATATAGATTATCATTACTTTCTATAAAAAAAATTTTATTTTAATGGTGATTTATCATAGGTTACTGTAGTATTGGTTATATGTATAACTAATATTTAGACGTGGTGACGTATGCTTAAGACAGCTTACTAATTCAAATTTATCTCTGCTGTCAGCGAATAGAGAACCATTTGTTTTTTGTCGTTATCTGGTAGCGTATAATTTTAATTATTATTAATGTAAGTTGGAGTACAGTTATAGTTAAATGATATAATCTCAACTGAAAATTGTTTATTTCAAGTAATCGAACACTCTCATATCCTTAACATATTTTGCAACACACTGGAATGCTTTGTTATCGTCTATAGAGGTCCTCTATGTAATGCCTGCTTGTGCTGTCCTCAGTCTTAGTGGTGATAGTTCTAATTGGTATGTTACGTTGCTCACATAACTTATATTAACTTTGTTAATAATCGCGAAGACGACTATCGACTCGTTTTATCTTCTTGGAATGAGTAGACAGCTCACTACATCAAATGTACGTTATTCGAGTTTCTCGCATGATGGTAGTGTTCGAGGCAGCAGCTTGTTCGTCTACGAATTATAGGGACTAGTAGGCACCATGTTGCGCAGCTAATGTTATTGTATAGATTGTTTATCTCAATTACGTACTCGTGTTATTGTTAGGATATAGTGTTTCTTAATGTGAGAGTGGATTTCGATATCTGGGAATATCGATTCATGGATCACCGGCCAAAATCACTGTGCGAAAGCGTGATTATTATGCGAAGTGCTATGTGAGCGTAATTTTATGTATTTTATCTTGATAGTCAATCTTATGTAGCTTCGCGTATTTGCGTGTGCCCTCGGACCTCTGACTGGGCAAGTTGACACATACGTGTGGATTACTCTAGATCTTGCTGATTAATTATTTCCTTGGGATAAACCTTTGCATCTGCACTTGGTGATACGTGCATCTCCAGTGAACAGTTATACTTTTAGTTTTGAAGATAATTTCCTGAGTGGGTGGTTTTATTGTAGAAGTAACATGGGATTGCTCGTATTAGTGATGGAAGAACAATCATCATGTGTGGAGAACATGCTTGGGTGTATTATTAATTTATCTTCACATTTATTCCTATTTTGTTTAAACGGAGGATAACTAATTGATAGCTAAAAAGCAATTGCTTTCTAGTAAAATGTATCTGGTCGTGATATTAGATATCACTGAATAAAATTTATTTTGAGAATTTTTTCTTAAAGTTTCATGCAAGTGTGTTTTTGATTCACTTTTATAATGGAACTACTCATGCGAAGATATGATTAAATTTTATCTCAGTGGGTGTTCAATTTTTATCATTTTAATTTCTTGCAGGTTCATTGGCGATGATGTATGCGAGAACCAGATCAGCAGCTCTTCTAACAATTTATCGCCAACAAATAGTCTTCGAAAATATTACTTATAGCGTATTCAGTTTTAAGTATATATCCATAGAATTTTGTACTCGTTGTATTTTGTCTTCTTTATGATCTATGCCATCGTGTTTATTCTTGAGGACTCTATCACTTGTATATTAACGAGACGAATAGTATCCATGTAGTAGCGCTGGTACTCTATTAGAGGTAAGTATTAGATGCATCACAGTTGCTATAAGAATAGATTCGTATCGTCTCTGTTATTTGTATTTCAGTTATTCTTATTCAGGTAAATTCACACACGCTGTAGCTACACAGGTGTTAGGTATAAGTGGAATGATATTAATATCGATTTAGTATATACCGTTGATTACAAATTATATGTTGTGTAGATATCTATTCTTGTTTTTAAGTCCCTAAATTATAGGGCTGGTCATATTGTATGACAGATATGTGTTGATAAGCACGCGAATATATTTGTTTCTTATTTATGCACTATAATATTTCGGGATTTGGTATAGTAACCTCTACCTAGACTTAAATTAAACAGGAGTGTCTATTTTGCTATCAGACTTTCAAACTTATTTTATTGGTGGCATTGCTGGAATAACTACAATTTAATTCTGGGATAGAATGATAGAGTAGGGTTTAAAGTATTTTTATGTAGGTACGAAAAAACTCGATTGTTATAGTAGGGTATATCACTGTCTTAATTAGCGATTTTAGGATAGAAACAGAATTCACATGAAAATTCATGTACATATACAATATTGGAGATATCAGTATAATATAAGACTAATATCAAGTAATACAACCTGGTACGGTATACTAAATTGAGCGTATCTGAGTGTGAAGCACCAAAATCTGGATTGGGTCGAGTCTGCACTATACTTGAAATAGATCGACTGGCATATTTCTGCACGTTATGAGGAGATGTCTTTTGAAATTACACTACGCTAAGAATCGAGACATTAGACACGCGCTAATCAAAACGGTTGACTTTACTAATTATCAACGTCAATTTGTATTCTATGTCACAATTGATCTGACTATTAATTTTCGAAGTTGACCTTTTTATAATTGCATTATGATACATTACGTTGATTGAGACAAGATGTGATAGTTAACATCAACAGTTTCATTTTGTTTCAACGACATAGCGAATATTGCGCCGCGGCTAGTATTAGGGTTTAAACAAATTATATATAGACGTTAATTTGTATATCAGCTTTATCGATTTAATGTGGGATCTATAAGTTTGGTGGTATATAGCTCGGTTTCTCCAGCATTCTAAAATTAAAGATCATTTACTTCTATACTACTCCCAAACGCACGATACAGAGGTTGCTGGCGATCATTCATAATACAGCATTTATACTCTATATCTTTACCATTTTAGATGGGCATTATCGGGGTCTCAGCGCAATATTCTCGTACGATCTGCACAAAACTCGCGTACCCATTCTTCTGGGTGTGCTGAAAAGCTGACGTAGAGCGCATAATGATTAAAAGTCAAGCGATAGAACTTTGGAAATGTTAATCAGAACTAACTCACATTAGGTTACGGATATCCCTGATATTCTGTCGTATCTTGCAATTCTCTGAATATAGTCTATTTATGCCACCCAGATCAAAAATCTCAATTCAACTACACGTTATTTCTAACAGATTTATTGTTCTAGGCTATGTAATTATCTTATAGTTTGTCCTTATTCTACTCCTACAATTGTGGTGACTGAATATCATTAGTTTATATTTCGAGATCAATCTTATTCAGGTTGTAACGATTAGTAATAATATCTGTATATATCAGCAACTTAATCTTAAATATTTATATGTGATACTATTTATAAGGACATTTAATTAGATACTGTTTTAACCATGATGTGAAACTCAAACTAGGTGTTTTATTTGAATACTCGTCTACTTTTAGCTCAGTGATTGGATCCTAAAACATACCCACATGCGTATAATGATATCGGGAACTCTGTTATGGGAATGACGCGTTTGGAGATGTTTGACTCGTGTAACTTGTCAGCACGTACCAATATAATTATTTTGAAAATACTATTTGAGGGTTATCAAAAATCCTAGCATTTGTGATTGTTATTTTCGTTATAATTATGTATTAATATCCTGTTTTACACTCTGAGTTTTATCACATCTAATACTGACAGAAATGTACGGAAATGTGACATATTGATAACGCCTCATGCTTATCGAGAGAGATAGCACTGCGAAGTAGCTGTGGTTCACATATTTCATTTTCTCTCGGTAAAGATAAACAGAGATTGTCGCCTAGGGCAGGGATAAACAAAAAAATCCGACGTGTTATAGGCTAATATATTCTATAATGTCATGTTTTCATAGAGATAGGTATTAGAGTGAAGTAAGTTAACAGTTCGTAACACGATATTCTCGAGGACATTGTGAGATATTTTTCGCACCATCTAGACTGGAAATACTGTGGAGAGACACTTAGTCATTACTTTACACTTCTCTGGCATAATCGACGGAGTGTTGGCTAGGGGAGATCACTCCTATCGGAGTAGGAATAATCCGTGACTGAAGCTGGCGTAGTGATCGTACAGTATTACCTCTCTACACCCGCGCGAGTCGAACGAGTCTAGAGGCTCAGATTGTATCTTTAAACTGCTATGTACGGTCCGTATATTGATACTTTCTGACCAACCCTAGTCAGGACTCGATGTATCGTGAGGAGAGTCTGGCCACGTCAGGGGAGGGAAGTTAAATTGAGTGTTGTGTGGAGTTAGATGGCGGCGTGGATGTCGCATCGTGCGTCGACCATGTATTAATCGCTTTTTTGCACTTCGCGAGAGCGGGTGGAGGTGCGGGTAAACGCAGAGTTGGTCGACGTTGTTTGGAAAGATAAGAGGAGGTTTAGCGCCGCGGTTGCGTTGATTCTGTTGTAGGCAGAACGTGAGCACGCTTTCTACCTTACTGTATTAGCATTGAATCTCAGAGCACAAAGGGAAATAACTTATATACTGACAGAAGTATGTGACAGCGAGTGCCGTGGTACACAAATATCTTCACATACAAGACACAGCTGGGAGATCCACGCTGTAAAAGTACTAGATGTCTACTTCCTTGACATGTGGAAATCACAACCTAAGACTTTTCCTCCGCTCAACGTTTTGCAGTGTAGAGAAGATTGAAGGGCGCCGGTTATATATCCAACGATGGACATTTCCCTTCGGGAGTACTAGTGAGTTTAGGTCTGATGCTCCACAATAATTATTGTTAACTAGCGAGCCGGAGCAGTATATAGAGACAGAGCGGAAATAAGGTAGTGGGTAGTGTGTAATTGTCGAACGCCGGCCACCCACAACGGCAAAATACTCAGTTGTCTGAGGTAAGCACTGCTAAAATTGCGTACGATCGACAGGGCTCTAGTGATCTATATTACATCTCTGTCTATTAATTAAAAAAATGAGAAATTCACACAAAACATGTTATCGATAAGTGGAGTGAATAAGAATAATGACAACGATCATAGATCTACATCATTCTTGTTATTTCGGAGAGACGCGATGATGTAAGACTAAATTATATTCATTCATAAGGGATAGCACTGCTGATTATACGACAGAACAGATCAGAGTGGATGGAGTAAAGTACGGAGGATAGGCGCTGCCGACGACACGCGCGCGGTCAGTCTAAGGGCGACGAAGTATGCACTATCAAGGTGGGTGGTACGAGGAGACGCATGTAGGTGTGAGAAGGCGTATTTGGTGGACGGGGGGGGTGGTTGCGAGGAGACGTGGTCAGTGTGTATGGGCGGCAGTGGGTCTCGTGGCGACCGAGTTGCGATAATGCGCGTTAGACGGAATGGCTCTAGGGTTCAGGGATGTTTGTGACTGGAGAGATACATATGAATTTTTTCTGATAGGTAGGGCTGCGAAGCTAATTGGTAAGCGCTAGCTGTGAAATGCAGGCTTATCATCTCCCCACGGGGGATGTGAGATCGATACGCTGGGCGGGGTAATCATTATTTTCCAGAAGGGGGCCCTCGCGCACGTACCCGCCGCGAAAGCACAGACCTTCTCATAGCCTTTCCGGAATTGCTGTCTCGCTGTGTGGTGAGTGAGGTGGGACCTGTTCGTTTAGTCGAAGTGTGATATGCTGTAAGAAGTGAAGGAGTAGGACAGAGGAAGGGGAAGGAAAAATTGCGCGCGGCCATTGGCTCGTTTGTTAGGGACCCTCGCTTGCTGCTGGGCATTGCTCGGAGGACATCCCTCCCCCCACCCGCCCCCATAAATCTACAATAAGAACACGGCTGCTAAATTCTCCTCCAGTCAGCGACAGAACTCAAGCTATTCGCATAGCTTCAAAAATCCACGAACGGTGAGACTCCGAACTAGGCTTCCCGGTAACCTGCCAGTAGTGTCGGATTGACTGCATAGCCGCATCGCCCATGGGGGCGGGGGTGTCGAGCAGGTTGACATGACAATAATTATAAAGGTGTGGAGAAGCAGAACGAGAAAGAGAACGAAGAGAGAGAACCACAGTTGCTGTATAGACGGATAAATTTGGGATAGAACGTTAAAATAATAGTGTTTATATTGAATTCTTCTGTATCTAGGGGGTGAAATGAGCATATGAACGAAGCACGAAATTCTCCTTTACACGTCCGGATTCAGTCTCATCATTTGTGTGGGTTATAGATTTTCAGTCAAAATGGTGTGTAGACTTTAGTAACCATGTATATCTAGGAACTTCTAAATTCAGAGATTTATAAAATCATTGACCTTTGAAACGGAAAATTGCTGTAAACACGAATCTGTAAAATTAACAGCAATTGATTAGATGAATATATGAGTACCACTTAATAATTCTCTGAGTCTGTAGAATCATGTAGGAAAATTGGCGATGACAGTGTGATTGATACAAGAGCTCTCGACAAATATTTCGAGAGAGCACCATTTGTAGGAGAATCTAACAGTTATCTTATGAACGAGACTCGCCTTCAGCAAGAGAAGGCCGTAGATGCGTGGTAAACATGCAAGACGATGCTCTCGACAGAGACCCAGGAGAAATGAGTGGAGAGAGAAGCAACGTGAGTAGGGTAAATAGAAAATATAGCGAGAGGAGAGGATAGGCGGGATGATGTGAAGAATGAGGATGGAGATAAGAAGGTTTATAGAAGAGGAAGATAGCGGGTTAGCAGTTGACGGATTTTGGCACAATGGCTGATGGGGGGCATTTCAGGCGGGAGGAAGGGCTTACGCGCGTAATTAATTCATGTAGGAGTGAAAAGAGGGGTTAGGCACGGAGGTAGTCAATCAGAAGTTAGATTGTAAGGTATACCGGGAGACAGAGATAGATAGAGGATAGAGGACGCAGGTGGACCCGATGAGTGAGATCGTTAGAGAAAAAAAAGATGGATAGAGATGAGAGAGAAGACTGAAGGAGAAAGGAGGAATCAGATGATGTAAATGAAGGTTGATCATAGATGTGAGTGTCTGTTTGTCCAGTAGCATTGTAAGAAGAGCGACGCACGAAGGAGAATGAACGGAAGTCAGGGAGTTTGATAGAATTCAAGACGGAAGTTAAGAGTATTGAGAGTGTGCAGAAGTTAGAAAGAAACAAGTTCAGTGTCGATTTTTCTTTTAGCAGTTGTTAAAAGCATAAGACGAAAGTTGGGCGAATCTGAAGCATGATGGGAGCTTTCTAGCACAAGAAAAGACTGAAAACTGAACGGGATCCCCAATGGAGTTATGCTTTTTAGGAGGTAGGCCAAAGGGCGTCGGAAAACGGAAAGTGAGCAAGGATGTATCGGATACTGATGGTGATATGAGGACCCAGGCCAGATGGGGGAAGCGGGGATAAGAGGAGCGGCGAGGCGGGGGGGAAGAGCGGGTGTGGTGACATGGACGAGGTGTGGCGAGGGTCGCGGCGGTGGACACAGTGTGGGTGTGATGTGTGGGAGTTGTGAGGGGGGGGGTGATGGGTGAGGCGGCGGCAGTGCGGGATTGACGGCTGGGGCGGTGGTGGGGGCGAGACGGTGGCGGAGGTGAGGGGAGTGGTGGCGGTGGGGATGGCGGGGGTTGTTGGCCGTCAAACGAGCGCCAATGTTTGCAAGGGGCCCCTGCCCGCGGCGCCCGAAAGGGTGGGAGGGGCGGCGCGTGTTGGCGGTAAACAGCGCGTGCGCCGCCCCTCTGCACTTCCCGGGCGCTTTGAGCTGGCGCCCGAAAAAGCGTTCGAATTACCGATATAGGAAACGAGGGCGTTTGTAAGGGACAATTAAAACTACAAAAAGAGTCAAGAGGTCAATTATTTTCGGTTGTTGGTTCTGACAACATTTTGTTTTAATTAATTCGAAAATTTCGGTTTGAGAACACTTGGGTTTATCTCAAAATAATTGGAACGAATTTAACTGGAGCGTGCAGAAAACGCTAATTTCTTTTATGTTCGGATCACTAAGTTACTTTTCAAAGAGTAAAAATATTATTTTTTTAAGCCAGGTTGATATTAAAATAAAGTAGTGGATATGCACGGAATAGGAAACGTTTTCTTCTCTTAGTGTTATTACGCAACAAATTGAAATTTCAAAAAAAGGACATGACTTCATTTAAAGCTCTGAAATTGTGTAAAGTTATGCAGAAAACATCCAAGCTGCAAGAATGAAAAGTATTGAAAAATTGCCTGGAATATATTCGATAGAAAATTAAATGTTCATATGAGTGATGAAATTTGTGAAAAATAGCGTAGAATGTATACTAGCTTATATAAAAAGTGGATCATGGATAGTTCTCTTTAACAATTACCAAAAGCACTAAAGTGAAAATTCTGATCTCGTGACCATTTTTTAACTCTTACAGAAAAGTCAAAAGCGGGGAAAGATCAGAAACGAGAAAATTAAAACATCCAAGTCTGGTGAACTTCCTGGAAAACTTCGTTTTCTTTCTCGAGTGACTTTGTGCTTGAAGGAGGAAGTCGGCGCTGGCAAAGGACGCATAAAGATGAGCCGCGGGTGGCGGGCTGCGGGCGGCGGACGGAGCGAAAGACATCGAGAAGTCTTGCAAAATTATTAGCCAGACGGGAGGCTAACGGAGAGGATCTGCGACCTTTTGTCTATCGCCGCTGCCTGTTGCAAAACTCTTGGAAGTACGACATCAACCGGGTTGCCCACTACCATATCGGAAAACAACTTAATCATTGAAAGATTGTTGTTTGTGAAAAATTTTATTAAAACTTTTCTTATGTTGTATGTTTCAGTACAAAGAAGATAGAGCGCGTGAGAAATTCAATTCCTCCGAGATCCACTGCAACCGGGTGCTCGGGATTTCAACCAGTCTCTAGGTCGATGGTGAGGAGGAAGTGGGGGCGTTTGGGAAGGGGGTTGAAGCGGTGCTTGCGGGGTGGAAGGAGAGGGAGAGGGCCGATGGGGATGTTTTCTACGAGTGCGGGCCGCCGGTGAAGCAGCGAAAGCAACGTTCTTGTGTTCCCCGCCCAGAGGTGCCCCAGAGCGACGCCACCGCTCCCAAGAAGCCAGTCCGACGGGGTAGCCGGTATGAAGATGGGAGAGAGAACGGAGCACCCGATACTGGGGCAGAGAACAAGTATGACAGCGGATGCGGCGAGATGGGACGAAATTGGGAGAAGAAAACGGAGATGAAAGGAGGGCGGAGAGGGACGGAAGAAGCAAGAAGAGAAGGGAGAGAGAAGGAAGGGGAAAGCGGGTGGCAGGGGGCATAAGGGGTGAGAGCGAGAAGAAAGGAAGCGAAAGGCAAGAAGAGTGGCAGAGAGAAGAGGCAACAGCGGGGAGATGTTGCGGGAGCGATGAGAAGAGGCGGGTGGGGGAGAAGCAGCTATAAGAACTGACGACTGAATGAAAAAGGCGGGAGCGGAGAGGATTGGAAGCGGCGAGGAGGTGAGTGAGAGAGGAAGACTTGCGGGAGGAGGGAAGGGGCGGGAGTGCGAGTAAGAAGTTTCTGAAGTAGTGGAGAAAGAGCAGAGTGGGAAAAATGGAGAGGACTGAAGCAGAAGCAAAGCGCCTGCTAAGGGAGCGTAGCCGTGTGGGGACAACAGAACTGGGTGTGGAGCGCGGGTAAAGAAGTTTCTGGTGGAGAGAAGGAGCACAAAAAGGAAAGTTGGACAGGGGAGGGGACTGGAGCAGGGGCGAGGCGCAGGGTGTTGTAACGGAGGCCTTCGAACTGGGGATTGGATCGCGGAGGGGGGACAACGGGGAGTGCAAGGGGAAGGCGACATATGGAGGGGGGGCGAAGCGCGGGTCAAAGTGACGGGGCTGCGCTAGGGTGTGAGTCCGCAAGGGATGGGGACACCTCTGGGACGTGGTCGTGCCGAGAAGCTCGAGGTAAAAAGCAGAGCAGGGATACATCTCTTCGTTGGAGGCTGGAAGCCAAAGTGTGCGGCAGAAACAATACAGGGGCAAATGGAGAAATGGAGTTTCCAGGAGGGCGGTATTGGGATGGGCGCTGCAGCAAAGAGGGAGAATGGTGGGCCAAGATGCGGAGTGGAATGTCAAGCATCAACGGACCATACGGGGAGGTACATGCGGAACACATTATCTGCCCGCTAATATTAAATTGAATTGAATTAATCCCTTATTTTACGTGGCGAGACTCGGGCCATCTTCCGTCTGACCACGCAAATTTTGCTACGCTCCTTTCATCTACTAGCGGAGATGCTTGGCGACGAAACAGGCGATTTGAATTTAACTCAGAAGCGTCATTTAGGCTAGAGGATATTTTACATGCAAGTAAATCTACGAACATGGGACAGACGGTATTACTTCCCCTCCAAAGGAAGGCGTACAAAGGGGTTTTGCGCTCTTAAAAATCCACGGCGTCGACTTGAATACGCCAACTTCGGTATAACAGTCCGATACGCTAACCGCTTACGCTAAACGCTTACATCACCGTCACCGCTAATATTAAACTGAAACCTTTCTTACAATTTGCTAGGCAATGGATTTCCTCAATCGAAAGATCACTTTGTTCAAATATCATCAATTAGTTCACGGTGTGTAGAGTGTTGTATAATATGTAACATATGAGTCCAATAATATCAAATAAATTACAAAAAAAGCAAAATACGTGATTTCAAAATCTCCATCTTTTCTGGAACTTACATCATTGACTGAATGATTGATTGACGTGTCTGGGTCTTGTTAACTGCTATGGTAATTAGTCCTGTTAGTGAAGTAAATGTTTCATTGCTAAGGTAGCAGTGTTCCCTAGATGGATGATATCCAGCACCGACCTACACGTCACCTTGTACGTAGGGCAATTCCATGTATCTTTCCCAGCTAGGCACTTCCCCAGCTGGGATATGCTCTAAGCTCTCGATTGGTCTCCGTTATGCGTTACTGAGTAGTGCATGTAAGTGTGTGTGGGAGGAAAGTGTGTGTGTGTGTGGAAGGGAAGGAAAGACCGCGAGTTATTCGTGGCCCATTAGATAGGGCACTGCTCTATCCTTCCCATGACATTGTACGGAGAAAACCACGAGAAAATAATCGATCAGAAGAGATATTCGTAAAGAGAGGACAAATTCCAGCTATATGTAGAGCAGGGGTGTCCAACTTGCAATATCTCACGGGCCACAACTACAACCTTTAATATGGTTTCGGGCCATATTTTCATTACTTTCAAACGAGCGATCCACACCTGACTTCCCAGTTTTGTTTATCTTGGAATTTTGCCTGGCTGTTGTGAAGCAGTAGGAAACCACGAGATATTTTCTCAAAAACGACTCCAAATGTTTTCTTCAAATATTTCGAATGGATAGTGGTAATTGCAGTCTTTGATATGACGTAAAGATTATTATTGTGTATGTTTTGTTTTTCAATAATTACACAAACGTACACTTTTGGAAAGGTCTCTCACGCGTTTATTATGCAAATTACCAGCACATTGTAAACACTATTGTATTTGTGATTTAAAGTACATAAAATAATTTCAAATTAAGATTTTCAAAAACTCAAAAGTTTTCTGTGAAAAGGAGCTTCAAATTTCGAATTGACAGTAGCGCTTAAACACCAGTTTCTAAAAAGCGGTTGCCAATTTTTCAAAGGCAAATGCTATTTAAGGTTTTACTGTTCTTTAATAATTTTAAAATAATATTTTCACTCCACAATTACGGAACCGAAAAATGAAGAAAATGTCAAAAAATGTACTCTGGGCGCTGATTGATCTCAGCTGGCAAGAGTATGTGGCAAGACCGAGTACCTAGCAGACACCAAAGGAAATAGTAAACTAATACGGTAAAGTCTGTGCCATGTTGTAGCACCAGTAGTTTCATTAGAGAGAGTGCTGACCCCGACAGGGCGCGTGCGCTAGGCGCACGAAAAAAGGAGATGGACTTTCATTTTTCACTAATAACCTTTTTCGGGCTACGGGCTACAATAAATGGCAGCGCGCGCCGCCAGTTGGAGAGCCCTTGGGTAGAGCAAACCGCAAAAGCGCGGCGAGGCGGTAAGTAGGAGGAGAGAGCAGGAAGAGGTGTGTTGGCACAAAGGCGGTCAAATTAATTCAAATTTGGCACCAGACTCGGAATTCAAGCATTCTGACATACCATTGAGGTTATTTAAGAAGAGAATGTACATTTAAAAAAGTCATGCCAGTCGAGATTTGCACCCAAAGCCTGCGAACGTTCTGTCATATGAAGCAAGAATTCACTGTGTACGAAACTCTTAGAAACGCTTGCAAAAGTGGCCAAGAGATCGCACCTGCTCCTGAGCGCCCAGCCGGGCAGCATATCACATTGTCGGCAAATACCCGGAATCAAATACCTTTCCAATAAGACGGGACCTGATCGCGTTGTTTAAGAATCTGGAGCCGCGAGAAGTAGAGAAGTTAAGAAACACGCGTATTGGGACCATTGAAAGTTGGTTTTCGTACGTTGGCAAGCATTCCTTGAACGATAAAGCATTCTCCGTGACCAGCGGTTTATAACGCCACAAATAACGAATAGAAATCGTAAGTATAACGTTTATTTTCGTCCCAAAGAGAAGTGACAATTCCTTCAAACTTAATGATCATCACACCCAGGCTCTAGCAGTCTCGACTGCGTGTCGTTTTTTCCAGAATCTCCACGTCTGACGAATAAACAAAAGGCGATGTGCAGGGCTTGGTGCCGTCTCAACAAATGCTCTCCCACTCTAAGCATTATATTGCAGCATCAACAAGATGAGAAGTGGTCGAAGCGTGGCGAGGAGACAAGCGAGAAGTGGCGGGAAGCGAAGAGGTGCGGCAAGCGAGTGAGGCGGAAACCGCAGCAGGGAACGTGAGTGTGGCGGGGCAAGCGGGACGCCGAGGCGCCCCACCCTGCGCGAGCGGGTCCCTGGGGGCCATCCGGGGCGCGCGTGCTGTCCAGCGGCGCGGGGACACCGCTCCGTTTCACCGGGCGTAGCCGCGGCACGTCCAGCCCCCGACCCGCGCACGCGCCCGCGCGCCGCCGCCACTCCACCTCTCGGGAGGCCGCCGCGCCGCTCGCGGGGTAATGAGGGCCGCATGCCCAATGCACTCCTCACACAGACACGGGGCGCATGGCTAGGAAGATCAGAAATGGACGAAGGAAGAGATTTTTATCTCGTCCATAAAATCATCATTACCTCTCATTTGTTGGATTCATCTACGCCTCAAATAGCAGAATAACTATTAAAATATCGCAACAATTCACTAAATTGCGCTCTAGAACAAAACTAAATATTCATGCGAAATGCAACGTTCAACATACCTGTCATGATTTTTTTTTAAATTTATATTGTCAAATAACTCCTAAGCTACGACATTAAAAACTCAACATTTTTATTATTCTATTACACATGTGCTGGTAGAGAGAGGTAGAGGGGAGAAGAGGAGAGGGGAGAGGTATGAGGTGGAGAGAGACGAAGAGAAAGGGGGAGACAAGGAAAGAGAAAGGGAGATGAATAGCTGAAGGCCTGCCGGCTCCCGATAATTTTTAAAATATTTTATGTCATTAATGTTTTTATTTCACCACGTCGGACCGAAGAATGCCGCTAATATAGGAGCACCACGAAATAAAGTATCCAACAATGGACGCTGAGTGGGAAATGATATGGGTTGGAAATTTCCCCAGGAAATGTATATTTTTCTGACATAGGTTTCGAGGCGTGCATAAGGCGGAGACATGACCTAAAGACCACCTCTCTGCCTATAACTGTGTGGGAAAGATTGCAGTCTGTGACCTACTGTAAAATACCACATATGCGCATATCACAGGTCACTCCATCCCTCCTCATAAGGGAATAAGAACGCAGGAGACCGAAGGGTTACTTAGTGCGGTTTAGTGGATATACACAGAATATACAAGCTCATGTGTGAGTTTGTTGTAAAGGAATGGGAAATACCTACTATTTTCATCAACGTGTTATTCACATTTCGTAATAAAAAATTGATAAATTATTGAATAACATAAAACTAAATAGAATATCATAAAGAGGTGCACCTTTTTTTAGCTTTTAATTTTAAATTAGCCCTTACTCACATTTCTATGTGTTTTTCGTGCCTTACGATCTGTATTAAATGTTAGAGCCTTAGGTCTTAATATCTTACGATACCGGAATTGATAGCGTTGTTATGTTATCGATTTGATTTGAATGTGATTGATGATGAAGCAATGTTGAAATGTAGGGAAACGGAGGAAGGCGTACCCTACGGAACGTGTCTTGAAAAAAGAATAGATTGACTGAAAAAAACGTGTGAGGAACGCAATGGTAGCGCATTCACTCCAAGACGTCTTGGGAAACACCGCTCTGTGCTCTGCTGTTGACCTGCAAGGTAGCCGGATGTCAGCGTCAGCGGACTGCGAGCGGGCGAAGCGCGGTGGAGCTGCACAGAAAGGGGTCAGTGGAGTGGCGAAGGCGGGGAGATGAGAGGCTGGGCTGAGATAGCGAAGACAGAGGAAGCAAGAGGGTGTGGTTCTGAGTGGGAAGGGGAGATGAAGACAGAGCGCGGAGACAACAAGCGCGTGGGAGGGGGGCGGGGTGCAGTGTGAATAGAGGGGGCGCGGGGACGAAGCAGCCAGAGTTAGTGCGGAGCGAAGTGGGCGGGCGCAGGGGTGCGAGGCGAGAATATGAAGAGCGAATGGGGCGGGGGTGGGTGAGCGTGGCCGGGGACTGACGAGACTATGTGGGACGAAAGTAGTGAAATGAAGGCAGTGGGCCGGAGCGAGGCTGTGTCGGCAAATGGGGGCGTAGGGGTGGGAGTGGCGGGAAGATAGGGACGTGAGGGTTGGATGAGAGCGGCAGGGAGCAGGGCGAGGAAGCGCACGGAGGGGGTGGAGTGCCAAGGATAGAGTGGGAAGAGGGGCAGGTGGGGGTAACCACACAGCCAGAGAAAGAGGTAGGCGTGCCGTGGTTGTGCCGGGGGCGGGGGGACAGATTGAGGGGCGAAAGGGGACGTGTGGGTGGGGTGGGGTGGGGTGGGCGCGTATGCGTGGGGGACGGGGCGCACACAGCGGACAGAGAGAGGAGGGTGCGGCGGCCGCAGGGAAGCAATTAGCCGGACTAATTCTCGGCGCGGAATAATTCAGAGGCATGCCACCTGACGCTAATCCGCGCATTATCGTCCCGCGCGGACGGCCCCGCCCCGTTGCGCCCCCGTGGCCTACTCGCCCGCCCGCCGGCGCCGCTTGCAACAATGCGTCGCCGCCACCGCCGCAGTCTGGAACTTTGCTGGGGGCACGCGGACCACACTCCACCGGCCACTCCACTCGCTCCGTGCGTATCTCAGCGGCATCCAGCGGCAGGCGCCTACTACCCGGAGCAGACTGCTGAAGCCCAGCTCGTTCTCTAGGCATGCCACAGGGCCATTCTCCTCCTCCACATCTTTCCTTTTTATTCTCCTTATCCCTTCGTCTTTTCCTTACTCTATCTCTTCTTTCTTTTCCTCTCATTAATTCTTCTTCCGTTCCTTCCTCCTTTTTTTATTTTTCCGTTATCTTCTTTTACCGTTTTGGATTCTTCCTTTTCTTTTCGTGTTTATTCTCCTTTTCTTATATCCTACATTCTAATCTTTTATTTCTTCTTTTTCTGTTTTTTATTCTTCTCTTATTATTTTTATATTATTCTTCTTGTTTTTTCTTTGCATCCCACGTAACCTCCTTCCGTTTTGCGCCAGTTTTAGTTTCTCTTCTCCCATGAAATTCTTCCACTTTAACACCTAGCTGAGAACGACAAGTAAATCAGTAATTTAATAAAAATTTGTGTAGCGAAAATGTTAAGCTCTATCAAAACTCACCTTGCCTAAGCCTTAAGTGATCCCGTTAGTTCTGAATGATGCAATGACTTGTGTCACCACATAGTCGACATTTGTCAGCAATGTTTTGATCTGTAAGTCGTCCGTCTTCTTGGATATACGAGTATTCTTGGATTTTAACGCCGAGGTCGACGTTGTTGACAGATTGCCAAAGTAATGTTAAATTAACACAATAATGAAAACTGCAGAAACCTAAAACTATTTTACTACTATATATTATTTGTTAGTAGTAAGAGTAGTAACATATTTTTTAGTAATTGAGAACTTCACAATGTGATAGCCATGCACATAGAAGAAGAATAATACAAATTGTTATCAAAAATGAATTTCAGTGAGAAATACTTGACAATATATAAAGCAAATTTCATAAGTCGAAATTGAGATGACGTTATAACAGTGTGACCGGATATTGTAGATCAGGAACGCTGACACATCAGAGTTTCATAAAAAAGTGGCTACATTGCAATTACTGGGTATTCAAATTTCTTTTTTTTCATTCTGGATGCAGGAAGGGTCAGAAATATTTGTAGTAAATTGCAAATTAGGGGCAAAATACATATAAATGTGGATTGTCATTAAAAATCTGAGTTTTATGGAGCTCAGTTAAAGGAGACACGACGTTAACGTCTGTTCATTTGCTTTTCAGTATCAACATGCACTGAGGAAGAAAGAATCGAAAGGTTGTTCTAAAATACATAGTCAGTTTGATGGAGGTGAATAAATCAGTGTTCAGTTTCATTCTAGTGTTCGATGATCCTTGAACGAAGAAAAAGAAGTACTAATTAATTTGGGGATATCGTCAATATAAAGTGTTTCTTTAACTTGTGAATAGAACAGACAATAATATATTGAGTTCCACAGAGTAACTTTGAAAAACGGTTTTCTATATTTTATTTAAATATGTTTTACCTAATATCAATAAGGCCACTTTCTCCTTATTACGTTAGAAAATTCATCCCATTGAAGAGTTATTTATTGAGTTGTAAAATAACAGTTTATTAGATGTTACATATTAAATTGCCAAAATAACATAACTGCATAGAATTCCGTGATATTGTAATAAAATTGTACAACAATAATGACTTTAAAATCTTTTAGCAATCGGTTTTTTATTCAGATTTCATTTATCTTGCAACACATTAATGACACGGACGCCAATGCACATAAATCGACCGTACTTCATATCTGCTTTTTCAGCGACATCATCAATATGCAAATGTCTATCATTGTGTCACCACGTCCGGATTATGTCGTCAAAAACGAGTGCACGATGTTTGTGTATCGTCATCAGCGCCCGAACGGCCGTGCGCCGGTACGCGCAACGCGATCCATTCCACGAGCCAGCTGCTCTGTGCCACGTGCCGCGGTCTCCATGTCACTGCCATATCATACACTCCAACTCGTCGAAGCATTTTGGCCGCTTTTCCTGCAGTTGCCACACAAAACAGCAAAAACCAAACAAATAAAAAAACGGAAAGATTTTGAAGCGGGAGAAGAACGTCTACCTCCAGTAACTCCAATATCTCTTAATCGGAATCAAGTGAAGATAAAATCGCCAATAACGTTACTACTGCCAAATTCTGTTCCGTTTACGATCACACCCATTAAGAAGATACATACTTGAAGCGATGTGGAGAAAATACGGCAAAAACTGCGTGGCCAAAGTTCTGTTTCTGATCGCACATTATCTCCAAAAGAATAAGGGGTCTACATTTGTTGATCTAACGTAATCGCGCATGTGGTTGCAGTTCTACAGAGGGCAGGGTTCGTAAGCTAGGAGGCTTTGGATTTGAGATCCGCTGCGCTTGTGTTTTCAATACCAGCTAATTAGGCCGATGGAATTGCCTGGATTCAATAAGCTCTTTCTTTCTTTCTTTCCAGTGGTGTCCTGTGATCCATTCCTGGCGGATAACGGGTGGTACCTAAACCAACGGATCACACACCGAACGAAACCCTTCCTTCTTGAATACCCTTCCCATTTTCACTGGCCAGGGATAGGTTGACCTCACCACAAATGGCCCATCCCTCAAGATAAACACACTGTCAGTCCTAAGGAGATCAGGTTTTATGGTGGAATTTCGACTCTCACTAAAGCACTATTCAATTGCACAAATTACGTCATGACGAAAGTAGAAAATTATGTAAATAATTAATTATAAACAATGTTAATGTATATTGTAAATTGGAATTATTTTGACCGATGAATTACGGCAACCTTTTATGAGTGAAAAAGAACTAAAGTAATACTAGTAACATAATATTCTCAGCTCGAGAAAGTCACTTCGTGGCTGAGGCTCATTATGTTATTTTTTAGCGTAAGACAATATAAGGGAATTGAAGGATTATTAAACGAAGTTGTTATGCTGAAAATAATAACAAGTCAAATATTTAAAAGGGATTTTACTATATCACGTATTATACAACGCATTATGCACTTTGTAAAAGTGTCCAATGTACTACTATTTTCGTTTAAATTTGAATATAAATCCAGCGAAAAGTGAAAATATGATGGTAAGAGAATTGTTATTATTTCTAATTTAATGGAGAATTTACTCTTGCATCGTGCACGCACCGTTATTACTACTTCAATTTACAATTGCGCTTTCTCACTATCACATGCGGCACGTGTTGATTTTACGCGTCTCCGTAGCAGGACATTCTCGCTTCACTGTGGTATCACTCTCACTTTTTTCATGGCTGCTTACGGTTGCGTACGTGGTTTCCTTTCCCGGCAGAGGCATCTTACGATTCGCAGCTATAACGATGTATCCTCCGGTGCGCCACCCTCCCAACCACGGAGGAGACAATCAAGAGCTAAAACGCGTGTGATATAAACATTCTTATTTGCAGAACCGAAATCGTTCATAATGGGTCATGCATTATTAGTGAGCTTCAGTGTTCTACTAACTACTGTTGCCAGACTGATTGATTAGTGATTGCGGGCGCGTCAACGGCTACGGTCCATAGTCCCGTAAGTGTAGTACATATTTTTTATCGCTGGAGGTGTCGGTGATGATTCCCCGCTATCTGGCGAGATCCGGCGCCGACCTATACGCAGCCAGGTATCTCCCCAACTAGGCACCGCCCCAGCCAGAACAAGCTCCAAGCTCCTGAATGGTTCCCCAACAAGTACGGTAGTGTAGTGCAGTTGAGTGTAAGTGTATGTAAGTAATACGCCAGAATAGGGCAAGGAATGGGAGTAAAGAACCCGCGCACTCCGTGGTCTGATTTAAAGAGTGATTCTCCAGCATTTTATTTATGTTGATTGGAGTAACCACGTAAAAATAGGGATTAGAGCAGCTGGCCGTTAGAATTCTCCTCCAGACAGCAGCTGAATTAGACCTAGCTGTCTAGTGTCGAAAATCCCGACGTCACTCCGTCTTAAGTCAATCCCTAGTTCTGACTGATCGTAGATGCTGCAGTAACATCAGTAGATGCTCATTAAACTCATCAACTTTTTTGGAAGTTTGACTTCAGACAATCAAAACGAATTAATCCATTGTTTCATACACATCTTTAACTAAAATTTTCGCTTAATTTTCAATTTTTTCCGAACAAAAAAGCTCATGAATCGCCCTAAGGTTACCAACTGAAGCAGATTAAGGTACAGTTATTGCCGAAACATCCATCAGATACAACAAAAATTTCAGTTTCCAACATTACCAACCCTTCGTTTCATGCGGATTGGGGACTGTGTTGGCATTGCACGCGTGCTTTTGCGGCCTAAGATGAGAAACTTCTCAGCCTAGGCTGTCAATATGGAGCTTTCGCTTTCTGATTTGTTCGTGAAATTCAATTTAAGACTGGAGGATGCAAATGTAATGGTAGGATGTAATAAGTCTTTTGCTTAGTTATTACAAATAAAGAAACAAATGTGCCGTCACTAGTTTTCTATTTTTAGGTGCCAAAAATACACAAAAAAACAATTTTTATACACGAAAAGTGTATCTTAAAATCTGGTGTTCAATTATTACAAGTACAATTGTGAACAGTAATCATGATAACAATAATATATCGTTTATTATCAATAAAATATTATCGTTTATTTGTGAAAAAACATTTCATTGAACATATACATATTAGCCTATTATACTAGTTGCTTGTTCTTCACTAACAACAGAGTTCGTAACATTCGTGTTGTTGCTCGACTCTTGGTCACATCGCCTTATAAACTGGACTTATCATAGCATTTATTATGCGGGATACTTTTGACTCATTTGGTTTACAGTGAAAATGGTATTAGAAACAAGATTAAAGCAAAAGTTGAAGTAGAAGAAATATTGGAAATAATCATTAAATGAAAAACTTCTCAGGATAAAAATACGAGCATAAACATTGGCGCTACAGAAATAATTAGCAGATGTGACGCGATGAACTAAGTTTTCACAACCCGATCGTTTGACAATAACAATGAATTTTGATGGTTTCCTCTGCAAGTTTAAAACAGTGATCACAATCAATTTCATGTTTTATAGTAAAACAAAATCAGCTGCCAGTACTCAAAGGAGATCGGATAAATAAGTTATTGACGATGTTTTTAATTGATGTGTAAATAATAAATAGTCATCAATAAAAAAGAATATTGAATAGGGCTGTTTACAAACTCGCTCTGGAGTATGTGATTAATATAAAGCTTTGGGATTTAATTCCAATTAGATAAAACATTTTCAGAGGATTTCTAAAATGTGCATTACTCCATTAGTACAACATAGGTTTCTATACATAATATTTGAATTATGATGCGCATCAGAACATTCAAAACATTGCTATTGAATAATTGTGTAACAAGGCTCATACAATTTTCAGTCGTTACAAATTACGGCTGAAATATGTCTATAAAACACTGACAATCTTCTTTCATCTACAATATTTCATCTTCGCGCATCCACAATTTCCCTAAACCCGTGTCCGCGACATGTAATGCCGAGATGAAATTTACTACAGCACTTCTGTTTTTACGATTTTTAAGTGTCCATTAATTTCTGCCCCCGTAGTACGTATAAAAAAGATAAGCCGGAATTTATAGAACGTAGATTTCCACGAGAAGATTATTTCGAACTTCCAGAGACCTAGCAGATACGCCAATAAATTTTACTGCTACACAAATTTGAAAAGACGTATTATCTTTGCTTCGCCACCCTCGCCCAAAGGCGTCGCACAGTGGGCCAACGGTGGTCAAAATGCTTGCTTAGAAAGAAAGCGAAGCGGCCCTTGAAATGGAAACTACAATCAGCTACATAATTAAATATGGTAAACTAAGCTCGCAGCTTCCGGGACGAAAACAAAGCTCTGCCTGAGTTATGCTTAGTTAATTGCGTAATATTTACACAAACAAAAAATTTTTCACTGAAACCGCGGTTTGTGCCACGGTAATTTGCATTTCTCAAGACAATACAGGGCACGCAATACGATACATGCTGGAGATTTTTGTGCTCCTAAAGGGAATTAGAAATGTCCAAAAATCATTAAATGAATATGAACTGCCATGAGAGCGCGACACACGAGTATTAGGGAAGATGCGGAAGCTCGGGGAGGGGGTCATTTTCGTGGACTAACTGCCACAGCATGAGGGTTCTTCCAATTTAGTCAGGCTGTATTTGGCCGTTTATTCTAAAGAGAGAAAAATATTAGAAAGCCACTGTTTTATATACATATATTCTCGTAATACGTAATAACATAATATTTAAAACAATGGACACATGGTCCCATTTTAACAAAAGAATTACATAATACTACTGTACACAAGTCACAACGGAATGCAACTTTTTAAAAACGATTGATCTCACTATGATATCATATGACTGTATGAAAGGATGTAGAAAGAGAGAGGTTGAGAGAGTTAAAATATTATATTAATCATTTGTTTTTGACATTTTTGCTTCAAGATGAAAATAATTATTTTTGGAAAGGCTGCTGTTACTATTACGAATCACACGAAATATATTGATATAAAACACTTATTTTATAATTATTTCTGTATTTAAAATAAATGTCCAAATAGAGTCTGACAAAATTGAATGTGTAAAGGTAGAATAGTAAATAATAATCTTAACAGAGATATTTCAATGTTCAGTTTCTTGCATGCTCTCCCATCATCTTCCTCATCAACACCACAACAGTTCACTAGTTCTTGTAGAAAGCAGTAACAAACAAGGCCCCTACATTCACTCCGTTCCCATCACAAAATTGTTCTGCGCGTACAAGGCACCTTTAATGCAGTCTTTGGATATAAGGGATACTCCAATACCAAAGTGCTTTCTTTCTTTCCATCATTCTTGAAAATTATATACTTATTTGCAGACCAACGGGAACGAATATGAATATAATTTTTATTCATTTGTATTTATACTGACGGAAAGTAAAAAAAAACTTAAAATATCTCAGAGCATGAAATACATGCTATTCATGCAATAAAAATTCACGAATGGCTTCACAAAAAATATAACATTTGCACTTCATCGCTACCTCGCCTTACGCTTGCTCCCCAAAAGCGTTCCAAACAAACTTCCAGAGGGGCGACACGTCAAATCGTGGAGTCAAAACACAACCTCGCTTCTCTCTTCCAATTAATATTTGTGCGTAAACAAAAAATGCGTGCCTCCGCGGCGCGAATCAGGCCGGTGCGACGACTTGCCCGCGCCCGTGCCATCGCGCAGAACGCGAGGCGCAGCGACGCGACGCAGCGCGTGGAGCAGACGGCACGGCGCGGCGCGGCGTCGCGGCGGAAATCCACTGCGTTATTCCGCGAGGCCGGCAATTTCACAGCCGTCTTTTCCAGCGGCACCGGGCAGAGGGCGGGGCCAGGGGTGCGGGGCTGGTAGGAGTTGACGGGGAGGAGTCGGGAAACGGTGTGTCAGCACGTGTCGACGCGACGGCGTGGAGGAGGCGACATTGCGGGAAAGGAGAAAAACGGGTGTGGGTGGACTTGAGATGGTGAGAATGCGAGAGACGGCAGAGCGTGCGGGCGGGCGTGCATGCCTGCGTGCGAACAGGCGGTCGGTCGGGAGGGTGGGAGGCGTTAGGGCAGAAGGTCGTTAGGGCGGGAGAGCGTTAGGGCGGGAGGGCGAGCAGACGGGGTCCGAGTAGTGATGAAAGAAGCATAAATCTGATCAATTGATGAGTGATTTCGGGCGTAAGAACTGCTAAAGTCATTTGACCCGTCAATGTAGTGCATGTTTTTTTCTCCCGGGATGTGCTGGTTATCTTCCCCGCTGGATGGTGCCCGATCTACACGTCGCCTTGCGGGTTTCTCCCCAACCAGGTATGTTCCATCAGCGGGGCACCCCTCCACTGCAGACCAGCTGGAATTCGCCTGGTGTTAATCGGAGAAACCACGTAAAAATGCCAATCAGAGCCGCCGGCCGCTAGAATGCTCCCCTATACAAGGGATGAATTCGATCTAGCTAGTGCACGCTGCGATCAAAGTAGTGTCCAGAAGGAGCTATTGTCGAAACATACCCCGGCGGGACTCGATCTCGAGGACCTCGCGGTCAGAGGCGCTGCAGTGACATCAATTGATGTCCTGAGGGAACTGAGCCGTTCTGATGGATAGGAAGGCCTTAGATGTCTAGGCAAGGCGAGTGTGGACATGGTGGGGACGGTGAGGGGGACCAGATGCGTTGGACGGTGGCGGTGACGGCTGAGGGTTGGTGTCGAGAGAAGAGGTGGCGGAGGTCTGAGCGCGGGAGCGGAGCGATAGCGGGCCAGCGAGTGAGGGGCGAAGTCGGGGAAAAGCGGAGAAAGAGAGAAACGGAGGCAAAGAGGTGGAGAGGGTCGAGAGGTTGGTGGATGGGGCGAGTAGGAGGGGCGTAGGGTTGAGGGGTTGAGGGAGAAGAGGGATTGAGGGGGAAGAAGGTTGGGTGGGGATATTGGGAGCGGCGGAGACAGCGGATGCATTATGAGGTGGACGTAGACAGCGGTGGGCGTTCAGAGGGCGTTAATGTCAAAGGCGACGCGGCAGAGAGTGGGAGAAGGGCTGGAGACTGCTGAGCGATGACGTTTGTCCCAGGTCCGGTTCCACACTGGCCAGCTCAGCTCAGCCCCCGGCCGCTCCCTCCGTGCTCCATCTCATATCTCCCAGTTTTCCCGCCCCGCTTCCCCGCTCCAATGCCCCGCTCCGCTACCCCGCTCCGCTCTGCCTCGTCCTGTTTGGTCTCGCCTCTTTCGGATCCGCCAGGCCCCTCCCCCGTCCTTCCCCGCTCTGGCCCTCCCCGGACCGTCCTCTCGCCTCTCAGCACGTCCACTCTACCCGCCCTCTCCGTGCCTCGTTTACACTTCATTCCCCGTCGCCTGATCCCTCATTTTGTTCCTTCTCTTGTTTTTGTAACCCTCCCTGTCTCTCCCTGTTCCGCTCCGCTCCGATCTGCCCCGACCCTACCTGATCCCTCTGCTCTGTTCCCTCTCCCCGACCGTTTCAGTACCTCCTCGTTCTGGCACTCTCTGTCCGAATCTCCTTGCTTCACCCACTCTAACCCACCCCTTCCCACTCCACTCATTACCGCCCTATTCCCCATGCCCCACCCTCCACGTTCCTCGCTGTCTAGCCTCGATCCGATCTGCCCCGACCGCACCTGCTTCGCCCCGTTCTGCCACGTCCCCCCTCACCGCTCTGACACTCCCCGTCCCTTTGGTCCCTGTTCCGTCCCGCACCCGCCGCACCACCCATCCTCGCCCCGTCCCACCACGTCTCTCCCCGTCCCAAACCGCCCCTCCCCGTCCTTCCCCTCCAGCCCGTGTGAGGCGCTGCGCTGGCGCGGGGCCAGGTGGGGCGGCAGAGGCGCGTTCGTTATCTGCGCGTTCCGGGCGCTCGCCCCGCTGTTAATTGAAATGCTGAGCGGACGGTGGACGCAGGACGGCCGAGAGCGCTGGAGACGCGAAGGGCAACGCGTGGAGAGAAGATAGACGAAATACAGAGGGGAAAAGTGTGACAGAAAAGACAGAGCTATTAAGAAGGCAGAAGATGATAGCGAAGAACTGGTAAGATAAATGTTGGACGTCGATGTGAATCGAAATAAAGCCGCGGGAGAGCAGAGGCCGTAATGGAAAGATGTGATAGAGCGAATTAAATGAGGTGACAGGACATAGTTGTGAATGGAGAAGATAGAGATTGGAAGGAGAAAGGGAAGGACATACAATACGAATTTGTGAGAGAATTAATGAAAGAGAGATAACGGAGGAGCAAGAATATGTGTATGGGATGGGTAAAAGTCACAAGAAAGGAAAGTGATGTATAAAACGAGGTTCCATAGTAGGCTAGATGAGAGATTCAGTGCAGGTCCTAATATATTTGTTCCAGGTGTGCTCCAACATATGTTTTTTAGTCAGCCTCGTATGCACAGAATTTAGACAGGTCAATTTACGACCCATTCAAGGGGATTTCATGTGCCTGACGATTGTGCGAGCAGTGCTGCATAATAGCCGAAAATACCACTTCTACAAATGCATCATCGCACATATCTGTTATATCGTCATGCTAATTAGCAAAACACGTAACTCCACTTTTCTCCAAAATTGACGTTTTACTATTAATAAATATGGAAAAATATTCCCAATCTTGTAATCAAACTTAGAAACTCGAGATATTTTTTCCCATTTTCAATTGTAAATGTAGAAAAGCTCATAACTTCAGCGTTTTATTTTACAATGTGGCAAATCTGCTAATTCCAATTTGTAGCATAGCCAGAGCGTGGCAATACCACGTAGAGTGTTACAATTTTATAATTTATGATCTCAAAAATAAGAATGGTTTCAGCTCTGTATGGAATGAGACTGAGGGAAGTTTAGATGCAAATGATTTTGCCAGTATAATTTACAATTTGCTCCCCCAAATTCCCTTGCCTGAATCATCAGAAAAAAATATCCTTACCGGTGATGGATGCTGCCATCATAATCGAAATGTAATTCTATCAAATGCCATTTTCGCATTGCAATTACAAAAAAAGTTAGTGCGCACAGGTATTTGGAAACAGGGCACACCCAGATGGAGGCAGACTCTATGCACAGTAATATTGAACAGAAAATAAAAAATAAAAGAGCCTGCAGACTACACATCAATGTGCAAGGAGGCTTGAAAATCACCAAAGCACTACTCTGTGCAATATCTACTTAATGAATAGTTTTAAATCTTTGGAAACTATTTATTTTACAAGAGTTAGACCTGGCAAGGATGTATGGGCTCCAGGTGTTAGAGTTGTGAGAGTTTTTCGCTACCTTCCTGAATGTTGCATTCAATACAAATTGTACTATCGCTTTTGCTGTGATTGATTGGTGATTAGAGATTCCCGGCGCGTCCACTGCTAAGGTAAATACCCCTGTAAGTGTACTGCATGTCTTTTCTTCGGGAGCTGGAGGTGATCTTCCCCTAACATGGTGAGATCCGACGCCGATTTACAGTCGGCTACCAGGGTTTTCCTCAACCAGATATCTTCCAGTAGCAGGGCACCTCCCCAGCCGTGACAACCTCTATGCTCCCGATGGGTTTCCCGGCATCTGCGGTAGTGTAGTGCATGAAATTGTAAGGTGTGTAAGTAAATTGTGAGGATAGGACAAGGAAGAGAAAGGGAAAAATGCGCGCGATCTGTGGCCCGTTTATGAGGGTACACTTCCGACGTTCTGCTAGTGATGTTAGGAGAAACCAGGGAAAAACCTCAATCCGAGCAGCCGGCTGCTGGAATTCTTCTGCAAATAGCGACAGAACTCGACCTAGCTATAGGTAGTGTCGAACATTCCGCCACCGTCATGACTGCAGGTCATAGAACCTCCCGATGAGAGGAACTGCAGTGACATCAGTTGATGCCCTGAGCCACCTCTCCCAGTGTAGCATTTTCTCTGCCACGTCTCCCCCCTCCGCTGTCGATACCTCGCTTCCCGCAACGCCTGTCAACAGCACGCAGCGACGTCCAAAAGCAGTCGTCTTTCCACACCGTTCCTGCCACACCGACTCGTTCTGCTGCATTAAAAAGTGCTTTTGTCGATAAATTAGTTATCTCACGACCCTTATCTCGCCGTAACTGTCATGTAATAAGGATAATTTATCATCTTAATGAAATCTCCAAGAAACTGAAGAACTCTAACTGTAGAGAAAAGTATGCACCGATAAATATTAAATGTGAAATATATTATTTTAAACAATAATTATTTTTTGTGTCATATGACGTGATTTTATTATTGATGATTCGCACTAATGACATCTCAAGTGATGTATGAATTGAGATGCCACAGGGGGCTAAATGAGAGATGATATTCTTAATTGCTGTAAGATAATATTTCTTTGGAACGTAATGACTGATTCTGACAGCTATTATACATTTTACCAAATCTTTGAACAGTCTTATTACCACTCACAATGCATCATAAGAATTGTAAGTACTAATTGGAAATGCTAATATTAAACAATCAATCCAGTTTTACGTTTTTCAACACGAACTTTTTGAGAATAAAGATGTGTTCCAGGAAACTGTACCTTTCTCCATTATTAACTTCATTCTTACTCACCAATTCTAATTTCATCAGATCGGAGAGATGGGACTGGACAAAAATATAATATTCAAAATTCCAGGATTGTAGATGTTAATAGTCGCTTAGCTTTTGGTTAAGCGTTTTGTATCGTGAATAGCAAATACATCGTAATACGATATTTAAACAGTTTATTTTCTTCACAGCAAGACACTTTGAGAATAAGGAGGACCGAACCCACAATACCGACATTGAGCGGGAGGGCAATAACAAGATTCCCTAAAGACGTTGTGGCACGCGTTAGTATGAGAAGAACACCGAGTCATTGTAACGCCATCTGCTGCTTACTATCTATTCTTTGCGGAAAGGACCTGCTGTAGGCGGGTTATGATCGAATTGGGGTAAGACCTCTGATCTTAAAAAGGTTCTCGCCGCTTTAACTGCCGTCCTCTACTAACAGGGAGTATCTCCCACCGCCCAGAGACACCGCGTGGCCGCGCTCGTAATCCGGGGCGCGGCGCCACTTTAATTGGGTCCAGTGGCGCGGGAAGCGGCGCGCGCTGCTTGCCGCAGCGCCAGGCCGGCTCCGGGCAGCGGAAGCGGAGGTGGCGCTTAGAGAAGGGTACGGCCGACGGGCAGGTGGCCAGCAGTAGAGCGAGCAGGCAGTAGGAAAGGCCGGTAACAGGACGGGCAAGTAGCAGAGAGGACAGGCAGTAGGGCGAGTAGGCAGTAGGATGGGCAACCAGTAGGGTAGGTAGGCAATAGAATGGGCAACCAGTAGGGTAGGTAGGCCATAGGATGGGCAAGCAGCAGAGAGGGTAGGGCGAGTAGGCAGTAGGATGGGCAAGCAGTAGGGTAGGCAGGCAGTAGGGTGGGCTGGCAAGAGGTCGGGTGGGCCGGATGTCGCGTGGGCAGTACGTTGTGTGGGCGGTAGGAACGGGCGGGTATGCTCCGTGCCGAGTGGGAAGAAAGGAGAAGGGCGGAGTGTCGATTGCACAGAATAGTGATCTGGCGCTCGGTGGGCGGTAGGACAGTACCCCGGTTAGGTGATCGGGCGCTAGAGCGGGCGGGCGGGGAGCATTAGAGAGGGTGGATGAGCGGCTGGGAGGAGGGAAGGGGCGGAGTACACATCACGCCAGCGAACAAGGGAGCAAGGGAGGCGGGCGGTAGCACGGGATCGCGCGCCCATGAATATTGAAGCGCGACACGTGCTGCCACGCCCCTCAGCTGTGGTGCAACCCCCTCCCGGCACACACACACACTCACGCTCCCTGCTGAGCTAGCCTAGAACGAGCGTTGCACTGTCTCTGCAGTGGCCCTGTCTGCGAGGACCTCGGGTGCAAGAGCTGTTCTTAGCGGATATTCGACACCAGTCATATAACTGAGTTCATCCGTTGCCTGGAGAGTTCTTGCTTACTCTCTATTTTTTGTGGAAAGGACCTGCTGAAGACAGGTTATGATTGAATTGGGTTAGGACCTATGTTCGTAAAAAGGTGTGACCTTATTCTACTCGTTCTCATCGCGTTGTCTGGAGAATTCTGGTGGTAGTTTTTCGTGTTTTTTTCTGTGAATACCAGACTAAGTCCGAAGCAGAGCATTAAGAAACTGGTCACAAACCTCCTTCCTCTTCCATGTTCAAAATCTTGTTTTACATTCATACACCTACAACCATGCACTTCACTATCGTGCATGTCGACAGAGGAAATGGAACCTTAAAACTTTTTTTGGCTCCGCAACTGTGCTGCCCTGCTGGAGGGATACCTGGAGAGGAAAATCACGAAGCTCACTTAAAGGACGCCGTCGGATCGCACTTTCCACATGAGGGAGGACCAAGGCCAACTCCAGGGATGCAACATATTCTCTACACTAACGAGACTAATGACCATAGAAGTAGACGTGTCTCGAAGCAGCTATCACACACACACACACACACACACACACACACACACTTATTCCTAGTAGGGGGACCTCGCATTAGATGACTTGCTACAAAACGTCTAGCAACTCCGATGAGTTTCCGTTGGTATTTCGAAAACATGTAGAACTTCATATTCTGTTGTCCCAATTTTATGGTAAGTTGGTATCTCTGGAGCGATATTAGAGAGTATTTAACATAGCACTATAAACGAAGCATTCTTAGTTCAACAATGAAGTAAAAACTCATGTTTATAAAACATAATGATTTTGGAATTGCTTTAGTTTTGGCAATATCTTACCGATGTGCAAAAATCAAGCTCTATTTATTATAACAAAGTATTTGGACATCTTTCAGTAAGGTATTCCGTTCTATTCAGTCCATCGCCGAAGGAGTGCCGGTAAATTACAATGCAATACCAAAACAAGAGTAAATCAAAGATGAAATTAACGCCTCCAAAAAAACGAGTAATGTTGGAGTAGGTTATAATTAATTCTACAAATACAGCCAGGATCTTGGCACAGCGGTAAATATTGTACAGTCATACGAAATTCTCGACATTCGTACGTAATATATTTCATACTCATATATAAATAATTATCGTGAAATCATTGTTTTATAATAAGAGAGAAACAGATATTTGTTCATGTAAAGTCAATCCTCACATTAATCTATGCGCAATTTAATTTATCGTTTAAAGAGCAAAAACTGTTATTTGACGTACAATCTACGATTTGGGCACGTTTATTTGCGTTCCAAAAACCGTAGTCCACTTTTCCACTATACATAAGTGAATTATGGTAATGGGTAGCACGACGTGATTAGTAATATTTGAAAACTGAAAATTTTCTCTCGGGAGTAATAAAAAAATTAAACAAACCTTAAATTTGAATGTTTCTTAACATAATCGAGATGAAATCCTGAAACGAAAAACGTGATCGAGATTTCCCGATTGCAAGCCATCAAAGGAGCTATCTCGTTTAAAGGCAAGCGTTGCCAACTCCCCGCGGGCTTCCATCGCCAATCGTCGTCGCCGGTGGCTGTCGCGTCATGAGCCCCTGCGCCCCGCACCGCAGCGCTGCTGCAAGTCGCGAAAATCAGTAACGCGCTGCGCGGGCAAACAATATTAGCCGCGCGGGGGCGGGACGCGGTCGGGGACACGCACACAACCCTCCCCCCCTGCAGCCCCTCCCCCACAACGCACATCACCCCCGTTTTGGATTGGTTGTTTAATTGATTAATTCCTATTCCCGACTGCGCGAACTGATGAGGTCACTAGTCAGGTAATTGAAGTGCAGAGTGCAAGGAAGTGGCGGTAATCTTACCACGCTGGATGGAGAGATCCGGCGCCGATTTACACCCCCGCTTGCGGGGTTTACTCCATCTAGAAATCTACCAAGGACACCACCCCAGTCGGGACAAGCTCTAAGCCCCTGACTGGGTTCCCAGCATGCTGTAGTGTACATCATATAAGTGCAGGAGTGTTAAGTACGGGGTGAGGAGAGAACAAGAAAGAGAAAGGAAAGCGAACTCAAGGTCCGTGACCCGTTTTAGGGTACTCATCCGGCATTCTCCTAGTGATGATCCGCGAAACCAGGGAAAACTCTCGATCAGAATAAACGGCCGCTATACTTTTCCTCTAGGCAGCCGCTCAACAGCGAATTATCTTGCTAGTGGCGATAATCCTTCCACCGTCGGGTCTCAAACCCTAGGACCTCTCCGTCAGAGACATCACAGTGACATCTTTTGATGCTCTGAGCCGCCTAAGCCGGTAGAGTCCCACACCCGTCCTCTCTCTACTTGCCCCCATCTCTCACCGCTCGACAGGACTCCAGCGCCCGCGCACGTCCGGCTGTGAGTGCTTTTTTTTTTATTTTTTACAAGCAGGTAAAGCATATTGGGGCGTGTTGATATGAAGTACGTGTGAAATAAGCGAATTTAATTAGGTTGAAATACTTGAGTAGTACTTAAGCGAAAGATATGTCGGCTTAAGTAGTATGGAAAACAATGATGTCACTGCAGTTCTTCTGACCGAAAGGTCTTAGGTGGAAGGATTTTCGGCACTAGGAAGATAGATCGTGTTCAGCAGCTGCTTGGAAGAAATATATAGCGGATGGTTGCTCTGATCAGTAGATTTCCGTGCTTTTTCTGATCAATACGGTCGCAGGCTTGTCGACAGTACGACGTAGGTAGGTGGAATTCAAATTCTATTTAGTGGAGAATATCAAGGGCGGTCTGCTGTGTTGAGTAGTTTTTCATGGTGTATTTTACCAATACCAGGCGAATGCCGGATCAGTACTCTAACAAACGTGCCACGGACCGCGCGCAATCTTTCCTTCCTCTTCCTTTGACCAATGCTCATCCCTTACTTACACGCTCTTACACTAACATGACTACACTACCAAACATGTCGGGAGACCGGAAGGGAGATTAGAGCTTGTCGCGGCTGGGCGGTGCCCCGCTGGTGGGATATAACTGATTGGGAAGCATTGCTAGCCGGCGCGAGGGTCGGCGCCAGATCGCTTCATCCAGCGGAGGAAGATTAAACCTCTTCCCGGCGAAAATGATGACCAGAGCAGTAGACACGCCCGCGAACAAGAAAAAATTGATAATCAAGCGAAGGGTATCTAACCCCAAACACTTCCACTAGTAAACATTTTAAATTTTGTAATTTCATGATTGTCGTTTAAATATTTGGTCTCAAATATTATAGACAAAGAAAAAAGAATGTGGAATTGATAATACGTTCTCGTAAAGTAGCATATACATACTCAGATAATTACCCTATGCTTTTACTTTGAAATTCCAGAACTCTGCAGATAATCGTCAAAATTTATTCTGCTCTGTCGAAAACTATTGAGACAAAGTACTATTTATTTAAAGTTTTCTAATTTGCCCACTACCAACACATTTGACACGTGTTCCATTTATCCATTCGACTGAACTCTTCGTGAAAAAAAAAAATACTCTCGTTCCGTCCAGTCCTGTTCGGTTATCTTGATCATTACTGCATCACCATATGCCATCGCATGGGTCACGTCTGATCGACACATTTTTCCCTTCATTTCTCATCTCGTCCATACCCTAGATTTTCCTCTCACCCACCTGATGCCATCATGATCATTACTGCATCGCTGTCTTTCTCATTGCCACCCTGCACAAATCTCCAAACGTCCACCACACCCATCCCTAAGCAGAACATCCTGGCATCAATCACATCCCCACTTCGCTGCCCTAACCCTCCCCTTGCGTCCCTTTTTACACTAACCGCTCGGCCCTTGCCAAGCGACAACTAATCCTTCCCAGTCCACTCCGATTTACCGCCTAGTCATGACCCGTACCACTTTGTCTCGTTGTGATATGTTTAGCGTCATGTCGTCTGTTGAATAACAATTCAAATATGCGACTGAAAGAATGTAAGTAACCATCAAACCAACACATATATTGTAGTATTAATGAAATATATGTTTCTTTATCAAAATGATAACAGCCCTGTCCCGATCATCCCTACCGTACTGCGATTCACTATGTGACGCAACACCTCACTACGGACTTAATTCTGTTTCACTCCCATATCCTCCGATTTATCACATGCTAAATTCTACCCAAAGCACAGCGCACATCTGAGGCCACTGCATGCCGTCCCCACACCTCCTGCGTCTTCATCCGAACATCCCAACTCAGCCCACACAATTTTCTTCACACACTGCGCTGGATAGTTCTTCTGTCCTTCTCATCGTGCAGCCGCATCATAAATATCTATTTAAGGGTATTGCATTTCCTGACATTCTTAGCATAAAATAAAATGTCCAATAATTTTATAACTTTATAAAGTTAGTACTGGTCTCAGTAAGACAAACGACCGAATTGTTTCTGAATAATCGCGTTACAAAAAAGTAATTTCTATGAAAACAACGTAATAATGACATTATTAATATTGTATTAGGACCTTTGTTTATAACTTTATATCGAGTTACAAGTTTATACCTTTTTGTCTCTTGACACGACGTTAATCGTGACAAGCCCCATCCACACGGTGCCTGTCCCTCCCAGCCCGCGCCGCCCCTGGCGCGTCATCGCCCCCCCCCCTCATCACCCGGAGGGGGGAGGGATGATCTCCCCCGCGCAGCGCGTCGGCCGCGGTGCGGCGCGGCGCGCGATAAATGCATTATACAGCAGCCGCCGCCGGAGACAAATATTGGTTTTTGCCGCTGCAGATATCGGCCATGCGATGCGGCTGCCCATGCAATATAGATGGACGGCCAAGACTTTTACGGCAAGCGCCCAGCGGGGGGCGGCGCCACACGAGGCGACAGGCCGCGCGCGCCTATTGGGCGTCAGCACTGGTCCATCTGCATTGAGTCGGCAGAACTAGGCTGTCTGCAACGAGCAGTCGCCATCGAAGCGTCAACATTGAGCCGTCAGAACTGAGCCACCCGCAACGACAGGTCGGCACTGGATCATCTGCACCAGGCCATCAGAACTAGGCCGACAGCACGAGGCCGTCTGCACCGAGCAGTCAGCACCGAGCCGTCAGCTTCGAGCCGTCTGCATCGAGAGGGTCACACTGGGCCGTCAGCAGTGAGCTGTAAACTCAGCTGGCTGTCAGCACGAGGCCATCTGCATCGAGCAGTCAGCACCGCGATGTCAGCATTGAGCCGTAAGGAGTGAACCATTATCGCTGCGACGTCAGTACTGATCAGTCAGTACTGCGCAATGAACACCGGCCGTCAGTATTGGATTGTCAACACTGAGCCGTCAGCACTGGTCGCTCAGCATTGTGTGGCACGTTGCTATCACTGAGTCTTCGTTTGAGTGCAATTTTGTGCACTGTTGAATTGGGAGGACACAAGGATAACTTTCAAAAAACCCGCCTCAAAAAACCGTTTTAACCATGTGAAGAAGTAGCGAAACGAGCCAGAGTGTCACTTGATATCGAATAGAATAACATTCTAGCTAAAAATATAAAATGCCAATAAATAATGTTATACAGTCTGTTTCTATGATCTGCTTTATATTGTTCCCAAAAGCGGAGACGTAAAGATCACATGTAATAACTGCAAACAAGTCATCTAAAAAGGTTCCTGTCAATCTGTCAGTTTAATTTACCTCAAACCTGAATACATATTTTACTATTTATGTAATTCGTTGCCGTAACTGATCGCGCGAGAAAAAAGTATTCCACATACTTTAATAAACATATTAATGAAAATTTCACCATCAAATTTCTAATAAGGTTTCTAATTTTAGTGATTAGTGGTGTCGTATGTGGTTTAAGTAGAAAGAAATAAATCAGAAATTAGTAAACAAATACCTAAAGTATTCATGTTTTCGGGCTTAAAGTGATCAGTAGTACAGCTCCAGTTTCTGACAGTAAACGTTGGAACCATGCGAGGAAGTTTTTGCAGCCAAACATCTCGTCTCACTTCCTTTGAAGTAATCTTGATATTATTATATATAATTGTTTGAGGATTACTTCCTGATTATTGCAGAACCTAAAATTCTGCATTTGACCCACATGTGACCGTGTCTAAGATACTGAACAAATCTACCCAGGATTTGCCATGACATGAAAGAGTTGTAAACCGTTAAATGTCTCCTTGAAAATCTAGAACCAATCTGCAATTTTTAATTTAAAAATTGTTCTTGCTTGTGGTGGGCAAATTTTGCGTCCATGGCCTCTATGGCCCCCAAAACGCACGCGTCCGCCCGCCTTCATTTCCCGTCCGAGGCCGCTCTCGGCGGAGGCCAAGGCGCTGCTCGCTCGAGCTCCGCCCGCGGACTGCACAACAGCGGCGGAGCACCTCGTAAGCGGCTGACGGGGCAAGGAAGGACGCGGCGGGGGAGCAAGGTGGGGGTGGGGGAGGCGGCTGGGGTGGAGAGGGGGTGGCGCAGGCAGCGGGTGAGGGGCGGGGCGTCGGCTGCGATGCGATGGGGCGGGAGCCGGGCGCATTTCATTGAAGACGGGGCTGGGGAGGGCATGAAAGCGCGGTGTGGGGATGATAGGAAGGGCAAGTGCGGAGATGGGAAAGATGCGGATTTGAAAATGGGAGGGGCTGTTGGGCAGGTCCGGTAGTTCCTGCCTCTACCGAAGCGACTACTCAATAGGGGGGAGAGTACCATTCTATTAAACGGTTAAGAATACAATTTTAGAAACGTGTTAGTGTTTATTAAACAATAATTAATATCACTTCTAATTTTATTTTTCCATCCATTTTTTACTACACTTGCATCAGCTTGTTTTTAACTCTACAATAATTTTTTCAAGAAAATGTCGAATATTCTCTTCAGGCTACAAAGATTGTATCCTGTAAATTTTATTTAATTATTAAAAATATGTTCTGGACAGAGGAACATTAATTACAAAATAATTACATACTTTAATATAGTTACAAAATTATTACATCGTTATATAAAGTCAACTGAACTTACGGGATAATGGAGAGGCTATTGACGCCAATGCATGGCTGAAAATTTTGGTTGCTGGTCGGAGTTAGAAGCTTGAAAAGGACATCAAGCACAAACCTTCACTCTCCACCCAGTCCATCCCAATTTCCATCTTTAAGGTCAGTGATGAACGTTTCACTCTTTCCCATGTGCTCAATTCTCTGTGATCTAGAAAGTTCGGTCAGACAATAAATTAAATCAAAGATGAAATTGAGCATTAATTCATCAATTTCAAATCTGAAAATGGTATGAGACGGATTCATTAACGCAGTAATTTGAGTATTGTTTCACGGTTACAAGAAAAAATAAAAAAAATAGTAAATAAAATATAACTATTCTGAACCTAAGAATTTCGAATGATTCTTAAATATTTTCTTCAAAAATAAGGAAAATAAAATCATACAAAAAGTATTCAGATTCAAAGTGTCCATCAAGAAGAAAAGACAATACCCAATCATCTTTCAGAAAGAATCGCCCCTTTTTTGTCCCTACAACTATTTACTTACAAATTCCGCGCCACAAAACCAAATTTTCAGCTCAAGGCTTTCGCGTTGAAATGTTAAACAGGCGCTGTCTCTAAAACTATTTCTTGCGCCCGCCCGCACTGATAATCTGCGAGCCCGTGGACCACTGCGCCAGCAGCAGCGCAGTCAAGAGGACGGGGGGGGGCGGGCGTCCGTTACGGCGGCGCGTGGGGTTAGGGTGGAAGATAGAACCACCTCGCCCCGCCATCGTTGACACCGCCTCCGCGCGCTTGCCACCTCGGGGCCGCCCGCCGCCGGCCGCCGCCGCCGCCCGCGCTCGCGTTGGCGCTGGCGCGCGCCAGGGCTAATATGATTTCCGGTTATGGCGGCATTGTTCCGGCGAATAAGCGGCGCGGCGGCGCATGCAGAGTTTAGGAAGCGCCCGAGGACGCCCCGCAAATTAGAGCAGCCGCAAGGGGAGGGGGCGTGTCGGGAAAAGGACGGGTATGCGGGTGAGGCGGGAGAGCGGGCGGGCAAGTGGGTGAGGCGTGTGGGTGAGGTGGGACAGGCCGGCGTGTCGTGGCAGGGCGTAGCGGAGCGCGGTGGGTGCAGTGGGCGAGGTAGGGCGCAGCGCGACGGGTGTAGCGGGGCTTGTCGCGGAGTGGCCGGGGGGTGGCGTGGCAGGGCATGTTTGCGCGTGGCGTGGCGGGCGTGGCAGTAGCGTGGCATGGTAGGGCGCAGGGCGAGATTCGGCTGTCGGGCACGGCGCGGCATGGTGGGGTGGGGGGGCGAGTGTGGCGGGCGCGTCGCTAAATGGAGGCCAGAGCGATGGAATAGGGCAGGGGTTGGTGTGTGTCAGTGAAGATGATTGACATGGCTTGGTATGGCGTGGCAGCGAGACGTAATGCAACGTGGCGTGACAAAACGATCCAAATCGCGATATAACGGGACTTGTCAGCGTGAGTACGGAGGAGAAAATCGGCTCGAGACAATAGGGGACGGGGTTGCACGCAATGTAACGTGGTTCGAAGTCTCAAAAGGGGCGTGGTGAGGCGCATGGCGTTGAGAGTGGTCGGGGGTCGTAGCGTGGAGTAGCGCGAAGGCAACGATTCGTGAGGAAGAGTTGCTACGATGCACTTGCAGGGATATGAAGTCCAAAGCGGCATACGTAATGATGAAATGAATCTAATAGTGTTTACAAGAAATTAAAAATCCTCGATCAAACATTGCATGCAAACAAATTCAATTTGTAATTTCTTACAAAACTTTTAATATGTTGTTAATGTAGTAACCAGGGCGAAATTTTTTATGGCATTCCATCTCCTGTGTGGAACAATGCTCATAACAACAATACTTCTACATTGTCATGTAGCTTACGAGGAAAAGACAAGTAACATGATTTAAATTATTCATTTCATAACTACTTCGGGAAAACAATTGTTAAGCTTCTTTGCTTAGAGACAATTAGGAAAACAGAATTAGAAAACTAATAATTAACATACAGTTTACTTTAAATCACTTTGAGATTCCTGTGGATTCTCTACTAATTCCTAATGGAAATAACTTACTTGTAAGTTGAATAAATTACCAAATTGATAAGGCAAAGCAAAAAAGAGCGAATGTTATAAAAACGAAAATATTCAATTTAGCTGCTATGTAAAATAACAGTTCTCATTTCCTCCTAGTAATCTGCATGAACGTCCAGCTTGTTCTCCAACATACATTCCTGTGGAGTTAAGAAATCACATGCAGTTGACGCAACAGATTGCCATGAGTCCAGTGTACTTGGCAAGTGGGCGGGCACAGCGCCTTGCTAGAATAGAGAAGCGAACACGAAACACCGCCAGGGAACCAGCCCCGCCGAGTCTGTCCCAGGGGGAAGAAAAGGGCGTCGACAGCCATCACGGGGCCCAGAGGGCGGCTAACCAGAAAAGAGAGCGCGGCGAGAGCGAGCATCCCGGGGGGCCGCTGCGCGAGAGCGGGGCCCTGATTTCATTAGCGCCGAATTCCGCAAAAGGCGCTCTCCGCTCGAAAGAGGAGCTCGCGCAGGGCGAAGATGACGATGAGAGCGAGAGGGAGAGGGAGGAGGAGGGCGGCGTTGGGGGCGATGGACAGAGATGGGGATAAAAGCGAGATCTAGATCAAAAAAGAGGCCATCAGCGAGAGCGAGGGCGACGGTGAGAGAGGGTGACGGCGAGAGCGAGGACTAGAGCGAGAGCGAGAGCGAGGGCAAGGGAGAGGGCGCGGGCGAGGGCGAGGGCGAGGGCGAGGGCGAAGGCGAAGGCGACAGGGAGAGTGAGAGTGAGGTCGAGGGCGAGAGTGAGAGCGAACCCGAGAGCGAGGGTGAGGGCAAGGCGAGGTTGAGCGCGAGGTAGGGCGTGGGAGGGCGAGGGCGAGAGCAAATGCGTGGGCGAGGGCAAGACAAGAGAGAAAGCGAGGGCAAAGGCATGAGGAGGGCCAGGGCGGTTGGGGGTAACAAGGAGAGCGAGCTGTGCCGCTGGCGAGAGAGACGTAGGTGCGTGGGTGGGGCGGAGAGGGTGATGATACGGCCAGTTTGGGGCCGGAGGCAGGGCCAGGAACACGGCATTGGGAATAGGGAGTGGAAACAACAACGGGGAAGGGGTCATGGTAACAATGGGATTATGGTGCTATGTGCTCCGGATGAATGGACGAGTCGCGGGGAACGATGGACATTGCATAACACAATGAGAATGACGTAGGAGACAGAAGAAGCTCTTTTTAACCAATTTCAGATTATTCATAACGTTATGATCATAAATACCACAAAACAATAGAAATTGCCCAAACTAAGGCATCTATGCTGGCAATTCAACCTTCCGATTATGTCAGTAATATGAACATAAAAGTGCATGATAATGCCAGTTAACATTCGCAAACGAAAACCTTGCAAATTATTAAGCAATTATTGACAAAGATCGCCAATAAATCCGCCAGCGGGTGGAACGCAGGTGCCAGATGTGGCGTGGCTGCGCGGCGAAGCGAACGTGCGGGCCTAGCGGAAAGAGGCCACGTGCGCCCGAGTGGCTGCGGTTTCATTCCAGCGGTAGCTAGCGCGCTCTAATGAAAAACTTTGCGGGCGCCCCGCCCCGCCCTGCCCCCGCCCCTCGGGTGGGCCAAGCTCGGGCGCCGAGCCCAATGCGAAGATAACGCGCCATATTTCAGGTGCGCCCATCGCCCCTCGTCGCTTCGCCCCCCCCCCCGTTTCCGTTTATTCTCGGTCGAACCGCCTCGCGTTCTCTCCGCCGTCGCGTGCTCGCCCCGCGTCCACCCAGTTTTCTTTAACTCCGAATATGCGGGTTCAATGAACGGTTTGGATCCGGCACATGTCTAACTTGCTATGGCTGTGTGTTTTCACGTTTCACTTTTATCAGTTAATGCCTCATTTCACGTGCCGAGATTCGGATCGCCATCTAGTGGGGAAAATAAATGTATTACTCATGCGACAAAACAGGAGATTTTGAAGTATGTCAGAAACTTCTTTCAGGGTTGAGGATCTTTTACATGCAGTAAATCTATAACTTGGGACAGTTGGCTTTATTTACTCTCCGATGGAAGGAGTATGACGGATTTTTTCGCCCTTTAAAATCCACAGCTTTATTCGCATCTGAACACGAACTCGATACGCTAACCGTTATACCACGAAACCCGCAAATACCTTTGTTAGAACTCGCTGCATAATCAGCATTCTAGTTTAGCACACTCAGCGCGAGCTTATGTACAATTTGTAGGTTTGAACTAACTCTCTCGTCGGCCACCGAGTGTCGCCACCTCACAGAACGCTCAAATTCCTCAATGCACCACAGGACAGGAGCCTGCTTGTCGGCAACCCGAGCGTGGGAACCGACGCTGCCTTCGCTCCCCTCCGCGTCTCCAACGAACTTCGGTGTAACGACTCTGAACGGCCATGCTCTGTGCCGCTCTCGAACATGCATTGTGCGTTTCTCTACAAAATTCAAATCCGTGTTATATAATAACCACGTGGATGTTTCTGCATGACTCATAATAGTGAATTCTTTCACAGCTACGCAACAATGCACTTTATGTAAAACTCATTGTGCCGCAATGTATTGTAACGAACCTAATTTCTACCTCCACACTACAACACACATCCTGTACGACTATGAGCACCTCTAGCTCAGAAATGAGTCATTTCTTACTTATCTTCTCCTCCATATACATCTATCTTTTACGGTCCATCTCGAACTTTACCTCCTACCTAACATCTCACTCCATAGCCTCGAACCCCCCCCCCCCACACACAAAATGTTCAGTGCTTTTATCTAATACCTCTCCATGGCCTCGTCTCTCTCTTCGAGTTCTCTTGGTGTTTACACCTGCCTAACATTTCACACCACTGCATTACCTCTCACGTATTCGTTTGGAGTTTGAATCTTCCTAACATCTCATACTATGGTTACGCCACTTACGAGTCATCTTGGTCTTTGCGTCTACCTAACTTCACTCCCCATGGCCTCACCTCTCACAACGCGTTCTTATGGTGTGAGCATCTATGTAACATTTCCCTCCAAGGCCTCGTCAAGAGTTCTCTAGGTGTTTCCGCCTTGCTACCTAACCTCCCCCTCCACATTTCTTTTCCCTTGCGCAGCCCTTGTGTCCAAACGTCCGTGGCCGGTTGAGAAACGAGCCATCTTTTAACTTTCTCACCCTCCTCCTCCCTCCCCTCTGTCTCTACCCACTTCACCTTTTTCTAACCAGTTGTGCATCTATCTAATATCCCATTCCAACATATCGCCTCTCACGTGTTCACTTGATCTATGCGTCTACCTAACTTCACTGCCCATGGGCTCGCCATTCACAACGTGAATTGAATTGAATTGAATAAATGCCTTATTTTACGTGGTGAGTCTCAGGCCATGAGGCCTGCTCTTCCGTCTGACGACGCAAATTTCGCTACGCTCCTTTCACCTAGCAGAGAAATGAGGTATTTCTTGGGCGAGAAACAGGTGATTTAAATATACCTCAGAGGCGTTATTTAAGCTTGAGGATCTTTTTCATGGGACAGCCGGCTTTACTTTCTTTCCGAAGGAAGGCGTACGAAGGGTTTTTTGCCCTTAAAAAAACACCGGCTTAAACCCGTCAACCTCCAGTCCAACCATCCCAGTCCGATACGCTAACCGTTACACCATCGCCGCGCGCAACGTGTTCTCTTGGATTTAACATCTTCCTCTCATGGCCTCGTCCCCCCCGCCCGCATTCGCATCGCGTCGCGGCGCCTACACGCCAACCCACGCGGGAAATGACTCGCCGCCGAGGAGTCTGCGACGCGGCGCTCGCACGGGACAGCGCCGGTGCGCTCTCCGCTCTGTGGATTGTGGACGGTGGACGGTGGACGGCGAGCGTCGGCGCTCTTTGGGCGTAACGGTCGTGAAACTCGGCCGCTGCTTTATTCCCCGCTTGCGCGCGGTTACTCCGCGCGCCGCAAATTAACAATTTCGTTTTGGAATTTGCCGCTCCAGGGACACGGCGCGCACGTCGTATGAGAAAATCGGCGCGCCTCGTGTTTTGATGCAAAGTCAAATTAAGTTTCGCGGAAATTCTCAAACGCTATGAAAATTAAGTAATTGAAAGTTAGTACGTTCATAAACACACCAAAACAGAAATGAAGTTTTTTTAAAAACTTGTCGGACACATTGCAATGTAATAATGTGGATTAATATTCAAATAAAAATATAACATCAAACTATTTAGTTTTGAACATCTGCTTCATAATCCGGAGTGTTATTTGTCAATGACTCTTCGTTACAATTGTTGGGTTTTATAACTTTTACTCGTGTTATATTTCTAATGAGGTTTTCTTCTCAGAGGAATAGTGAATACATTAATTTCATGTCCGGTTATGTTTCTACATGAAACAAAAATGACATCTCTTACATACAAGCTACTCTTGAAATAACTGAATGTTTATTACATGTGTATAAACACCGATACTTTGTTATCGATAATGGATTATTTACTTACTTCACATTAAAGTTTATTTATCATTATGTTAAAAATTGTTTTTCATCTATTAAAATTATTTTTCTGCGTTTTCAAAGAAAGACCTCCGTTGCTGCTTCATTTAATAATTTCGTTCATACAAATAATAAACAACAATATTCATAAATCGTGTGGTTCACAAAAAAGCTTCCCATTTCTCTAAAACATCTTCCCAAAAGTGTTAATGGTACTCAATACTAATTTTCATAAATCTACACAAAGCTTACGTATAGCGTTGCTAATTGTCCACCATTTGAGTGACGCTGTTTACTCTTGTAAAACTGGAGATGTACCTTGGGAGTTGTTGAAAGGGAGCAGTGTTACAAATGGCACGTACTCTTCTGACTCATAAAATGCACGAGGGCAGTAAAAGAGCTTTAGTGTGATTAGATCGCCCCAACGAAACCCCAGTGCAGTTAAGTGTCACAAACGCAGCACAAAAATGGCGAATAAAAACGTCAGAATAGTGAGAAGGCGTTAAATTCTAATGACTCGAGCGTATCACAAGCATGCATAAATCATGTAGTTATACGCCTCGTGCATTACTTAATATATAATACACAACTTCAGGAAAACCACTCCCTCTAACAGTTGATCTCGGCCATAGCAAAGTAAAAACTGACTTCGTGTCTCCATGGTCAGCGCATCATATCGGTTTTATTGTTGTTTTTGATAAATTATTAAATTGATACAACTAATTTATATATATATATATATATATATATATATATATATATATATATACATGCATTATTTTAACAAATAAATGAATTGTTTGGCTCTACACATGTATCTAGTAAGGTAAAAACCACACTATTTCTCACATTATTCCTAAATTTGCGATTTTTGAAAATTCAGAATTCAACTAAAATTAGGCCAACTGTGTACTTTTAAGTGCCTTTTTTTATCAGTGGAAAAAATGAAGAAAGCCTTTAATATATCTTAAAAAACAACAGATTACAGCAAGGAAAAAATTTCATCATCAAAGTTTTAGTGGTAGGAGTCTGCTATTTAAAAGAAAATGAGTGTGAACTAACCTTTTTCTTCAGAGTCCTTCTCGCTAGCCAATGGCAAATTTTAATAATTTGGAGCCATTTGTTAGAAATTTTTAAAATATAGCTGAGGCTTTGTACATGAAAGTAGTTCCCCAAAAATGATAATATCCGTTTCAAACCCAGAAGGCCTCCAGTTCATTTAAATCAATCGAGGAATATCGATTTTAACGAAAATCAACTGAATTTTGACAACAGACTGACAGACGGGCAGATGGACGGACAGACTTTTTGCCCTCAATTGATTTTTCGGTAACAAATACCCCGAAATCAGGGATTCCAACTGCATAATATGTTACAGGAAGTAATTTCCTATCTATAAGAACATGATTTATCGATTTTTTTCGGACCACGACAGTAAAAGTTTTTCTGTGGACAATTGGCTGATTTGTGGCGAACGATTAATATACTTTATCTTCTTGGTATGCAAAGGCGAGAAAGTAAAATTAATTGACTTTCTCACATCAATATTTGTATTTCAAGAAAATCCAATTAAACGTTTTGTCAAATAAAGGACAATGTTTCTTCATAATGTGCTAATGAATTAAGTACGTTACCTATATTTTACTAAGAATTAAAATACTACAAATATTTCCAAAATGTATTCTGAATGTTCAATTTGTGACTGAAAAGTCATTAATAGTTATTAGTTACAGCCAAAGACGCTGACAAATTATAATAAGTTCTTGTGATAAATTATGTATTGTTTTTTAAAAAAACGCACATCTTAAACAATATCAATTATTTTTTAGCGTCCTAAAAAAAAACTTCGATGTTCTTCTAAGACTAATGTGATGGTTAAGTCTAACACTGAGAAGTTTACGCCGTGACCCAAGACCAGAAAGGCAAATCATTGTAACTCCCCTCACATTGGTACCAGCAATTGTAGTGAAAGTACCAGGATATTTGAAGGTTAGCTCTGGGATATGCATTTAGTCATCTGGCATCTGGGTGAGAGGAGAGTGTGGCGAAGCCGGCTGGAGAGGGGGGGGGGGGCGCTCTAGGGCCGTGCCACTGCGTGCCGTCCAGGCCTCCCGGGTGCGCCTGGAGCCTGGGCGTGTGCCCGGGGGCGGGGCGGGGGCGTGGCCCAGCCCCCGGGTGCTAACGAGGACCGAAGCAACAAGTGCGCCGCATCCGCCACGCGGGGGCGTGTACGCACGGCGCCAAATTAACGCACGCGGAGCGGGGGGAAGGGCGAATATAGCGGAAACCTGCGTATTAACAGTCGCATGGGAATGACGGGGGTGTCAATAACGGGCTTTACGCAGTTTCACTCTTATATCCCTGTTAAGGTAAAGAGTTATTGCTTCATCTTTTTCATCTTTTATGATTGGGTCCGTTGAAGGGAATACGTGATGCTCGTTACAAGTCTCTCTCAACCACAAACGTGGGAATTAAACTAGACCCAGCCATGAGGGACGCCACTAGCTAGCCGACGAAGTCGGACAGTTGACCCAAAAATGACAAATACATTATTATAAACTACCTTGGCCCCAAGTGATCAGAAATTTACAAACAAACACAAAACATCGTAATTCGTAATTGCTTCGTGAAAACTTCGGACTGGTCTGCCCATAATCACATTAAAATCTTACTTAGTTTTATATGTCGACGTAGAGAATTGTTGTGAGATCAAAAAAGCGTAGTGACCGCCTAACTAACTAACTTCGAAACAAAAACGCCCCCTTCACACATTCACATTATATTATTTTGGTGTTCTTCATGTACCCGAATGGCATTTGTATGTGACTCATTCAATTAATAATATTTTAGCTTCTTAGACATTGTCACCTTACATTGAAACCCCGACGATGTGTAACGTATTTTCCGAAACTTTTCGTACGTTGCTAAATAGGACAACGACACTGTCGGGATAACCATTCTAGACATCAGCTGTTCTAATATTTTTTAGGGTTTTTGTGATGAATCATGTATTGCAAATTCAACCTTTTTCAACTTGTTTGGATTCTCAGTAATTTCTCGTTGAAAAAAAAACAAGAATTCATTTAATGTAGATGTACAATAGTGTAGTTCTGTGTTTAGGCTTTATGTTTCACACACACCCACAAAAAAAATTGACGTCGCTACTAGTGGTAAAAGGAGTGTGAAAAAGTAGAAAAGTATTTCGAGCTTTTTAGTGCAATCGAGACCACAATGAAGTACAGTTTCTCGAAGCCCGAGCAAACATTTCGCAGTTTGTCAATCATGTTCTTCTTTTGGATAAAACAAAACTTGCTCCCTTCACATACTCCAGTTTTAGAGGCCACAAACGCATAATTGGCCGAAACGCACGATTATGAAGTGTTACAGAGGAACGTATGTTGAGTGTGGCGAGAGCACCTTCATTTCGCATTATTTCATCATGTGCAAACATGTATTTTCATATATCTGTTTGTTCCGGGACCGATGAGCAATGCCTTATCCAGCGGTAGAGGATAAATGGTGTTTTGTGCCGATGGTTTCTTATAAACGATTCAGAAATTCATCTTTCCTTAGAGAATTATACATACAAGAGATTATCAACAATCAACGATATTTAAATTCAGTTTGGCTGATCCAAGACTAAACACGGTCAGAGGAAAAACAATTAATTTCACAAAAGAGTCAATAATTTTCTTTTGGTTTGGGAGTGTATATACTACGTTTTAAGGAAGTGAAATAATTCAACCGACTAGAGATATTCAGAAATACGTTTAACTTAAAGGTGCCCTTTTTGACAATTATAATCGAAAATATATTTCAGATACATCTAAATTAATTTAAAAATCAAACTGTACCTTGTCTTCTCTCACTGTCTATAAGCATATTACGAGTTTACCTATGAGTATATTATTGTAAAATTTAAGAATGAAATTTTTCTGTTGAAAACACTAAAGTATGTTTTATAAAAGTAATTTCTCTCTTAGATAATCTACATTAATGTTTTCTTTGATTTTCTGCTAAAATAATAAAAGAACTCATTAATAGAGGCTATTATGCTATTTTTCTACATATTTATTTCAGTATTTAAAATAAGTTTTCGGAAAAACTTATATTAAATACATTACATATCAATGAAATGATGTTATGAAATTCTCGGAATGATTTCTGCAAACTGATGAATTATCCCCGAGAACATACATACCCGTGTTTTTGTTGCAAGACAAAGAAACCATCCGGTCATCAAATCCATCAAATCGGCGGAAACCATCTCGGTCCAGCGATCTGAGAACATCATTATTGGATGAATGGGGCTTTTGACATCTGAGGCTCCTAGGTTGAGTTCTCTCGGGAGATGGGGTACCTTTTTTGAGACATTTTCACTTTCTAGCCCTCACTTAGTATGAAGAGGACGTATTGTAATCGTGCGCTAAAACATTGCGAATTTGAATCTTGTCGGGCTCTGGTAACGAACAAGTAGATAAATCTTGTTTGTATTTACATGTAATTACTTTCTGTAACACGCAGTGTAGTAGGAATCAATCTTTTGTGGGTCCTGGATAATGAAAGAATCGATTACTGCAAAAAGTGTCTCTGTCCGACAATCTGTCCGCCTGTCTACTGTGAACGCGAATTCCTAAACCGTTCAGCCGATTTTCTAAGAAATTGTTATTCTCCGATCGATTTAAAACAACTCGAGGCCCTCGGGTTTGAATTGGATATTTTAATTTTGAGGGAACTTTACATAAAAGTCCTACATTCTAAAAAGTTTCTCAAAAATGGCACTACATTTTTTTATTAAACGTCGTCTTCGGAAACCTTAAAGGCCGCGTAAGATGATCGTACGGGTCACCATTTTTGTCGATCCCTAATTTTTCAAAAATTGCAAAAGTTAAATTTTTCGGCGTCTCTAAAACTATAATATTGCATATGGAGATATTTTCCTGAATAAAGTCTGTTCTTATATGACAGATCTTGAAGTAAAGTCATGGATAACTTCTCAAAATATGAGTAGTTTTTGCGTACTTTTGTGTGAAATACAGGGAATTTTAAAAAAATTAAACAATTTTTTCCTTTTAACTACTATTAAACTATTTTCTTTTAAAAACCGATTCCAATTTTTGTCTTTAAATTTTCTCTTTGTATTATCAAAGGCGGTAAAAGATTGTGCCAATCTTATTTCAGGCACTCTGTATTTTCAAAAATTACAAACAGTTGTCAGAATTACAAAGTTGAAGATAAAGATTTTTGCCTCAAACAAAACGATCTAAAAAAGAAACTCTTTAAAATAGGTCATTTAAAAAATACGATTCGCTTTTCCCGTAATATATATTCGTTATTTCCGTACGATTAAAATTGAAGCAATTTATAAAAAAACTCAAAACCTACTTCAATTTCTTTCTTTAAATATTTTCTTCTCATAAAATAATGAACGCTGCAAAGAATGACGCACGTCTCATTTCCGTCGAACTCTCTGAATTTTTGAAACTCGAAAATTTAGAAATAATGCGAGAAAGTTTGTGGTCTATTAGCACCACGAGTTTAATATTTCTGTCACGCTTTAATTGATAATGTTTGAGAACAATATTAACTTTTGTTTGACGAGAGAAAAGCAAAATTTTAAACACGAGCGAGAACTTTTAACCTTCGAGTGTACGTATTGAAACAAATTCTTATAATGGATGGGTAAATTGAAATAGTCTTTAACAAAAAATATATATTTTACATTAAATTCTACTTTTACTTTCATTTTTTCATGTTTCGAGAAATTTTATCGCATCTCTCGTGCTCCCTATGTAACGAGTGACAAAACATGGCAGAAGTGAACTGAACAAGCATAGAAAAGTGCCCAAATAATATGCATTAAAGATGTGCACTGTAAGTGATACAAAAATTCACGTTAATTAGAGAGCACTGAACAAGCGTAACATTTCCTCAAAACACGTTTTCTGAAACGTAAGATCTGGATATAGAATAAACTACATAATGTATTGAAGTAGGTTACTTCAATTTGCCAATTCATGCAGATTTACACAAGATTTTAGTGGTAACCAGTGAGTGTAGTTCTCATAAGATAATACATTTTTTCTCAATTGTTACATGTCTAGTACCTCACACTACTATTAATAAAGATACCAAGTAACTTTTGATAAAAATAAATATTAGCTCTCTTCTAATATGAGCTATGTGCATGGGTAAATGAGCTGCAGATTTGGGGATCTTCGGTGATCCGACTTCACATGATGGAATCTAGTGACTACCACAAGGACATGATCTATTGTTTGTTGGTACGTCTGGCAAAATAACTAAATATCCTAAGCCCCTCAATAAAACGAAAAGAGAAGAAGTTTTCTAATGAGCCGAGGCGGAGGCCTCCGGAGGCAGCCGTTCATTTGAGGGCAATAGTTCTGCGACAGTCCGCCGCGCGCGCCACGCGTTCTTGGCTTGGGAGACCGGGTGAGGTGGTGCCGACACCAGCGCCGATCCATCTCGCGGTGGCGGCGACAAAAACTCCGATGGCACGTGACCAGTTCTTTAGCGCTGGTGGATTCGCCGCCATTCGCCGCTGCCGCCTCCGCCTCCGCCTCCACCGCCGCCTCCGCCGCCGCCGCCGCCTCCGCCGCCGCCTCCGCCGTCTCCACCTTCGCTACCACCGCCGCTTCCGGTGCCGCCTCCGCCGTCGCCTTCGCCTTTACCTCCGCCTCCACTTCCGCCTCCGCCTGGGCCACTGCCGCCGCCTCCGCTGCCTCCACCTTTGACACCCCTTGCCTTTTGCGGCAACTTTACGTGACGGTCAAACAAAAACCGTAGAAAATTGTAATTTTTATAATTCAATGCCGAATATCGTAAATGCTCAGTAGAGAGCAGGTTTAATCGAAGTTTGAAAAGTTCCGGGCAACACGACCGAAGATACAAGTTTGCAGAAATTAATGAAACGGGCTTTAATTACTGCAATGTTGATGATAGAAGTGTTTGCTTTAAAGGACATATGTTTTAAATCATTAAATCATTAATCATAAATAAATTATTGTAAATCACTAATAAATTTAAATCGTTAATATCACTTTAACCCTTGCCCTGTGTTACATACATCTAACTTCATTTGCGGTTAACTTCTAATTTGTTACTTTCTAACTTATTTGCAAATATAATTTGTTGAAAAGATGAAGATATCCTAAATGAAACGTATAAGCATGTTTTAGCATTCTTGATTACTAGATGTCGATTTAGCCGAGATCAGTAAAGCATTGTACGCTCTTCGCCAAGTATTCGACCGAACGCCAGATTAAAGAACTCCAAGGTACAAGAAGAGGAAGGAAGGAAATTTCAAGTTTCTACCAAACATTAAACCCACCTCACTAATGCAAGGGGACTTCGAAGTTTCCTTTACGATAATCTGTCCCATACCAAATTAAAACCATCTTGATTAAAACGTCTCTCCCTTTGATAATTTTAAAACATTTTGCTCACCTTTCATCTCACTTACACTGTTGAAGATCGATATCTCGTGCAGTCAAATAAAGTGTGATAACGTTGGACAGAATCAATATGCCGTTCGCGCCAGAATAATTTCTTCAATCGAACACGGGTCCACTCTGTACGAACTCATAATACTTTCTCCGTATGCTTCTTCATTCAGCCAGAGCGCAATATTTCCTCCTCTGGATACAATACATACATAAAATCCCGATCGGTTTCCGTGTAATTTGTGTGTAATGTTTGAGGAATGAGGTATTTTTTTCTCCTGTCTGTCCTGGCTCTCTTTTCCCCACTGCCCCATCATAATGCACACCGTTTATCGTTATAAGTAGCTGCCTATTACAGCATTTGATCTCGCCGTGTGTAGCTAAAATCTTAGGTACCAGCATCAAAATAAAAAAAATACATTTCACCTCTCGCAATCTGAGACTCACTTCCCACGCTGCCTTCGCGGCCGACTCTGAGTTTCCCGACAACTATCATCCCTACCGAGCAGATGACGACCTACGTCATCATCCAGGACATTATTGCAGGCGTCAGATGAATGGAGTTGTTTGGAGACATCGCAATGTGGGACGGTAAGGTTCAGTGCCTTCCACCTCCGTTCAGTATCTGTCCTAATTTATTACAATCTTAATATCTGAAACAGTGCTTATCAGAGACTCAAAATATTCAAATTTTCATCTGATTGGAAGAAACCTGGGGTGGGAGGCATGTGTTGTCTACTGTTATCATCTCACGGGTTGGCTCAGCAAAGCAAAATTCACAATCTAACGAAACGATTAATAAACGATTACTGTTTGATTACCTCTTAATGACCGGTTTGTAAACTGCTCTGCGACTGGTAAAATGCCTGCACTATAATGCAGCTATATCGACTATCATTACGCAAAGATCCGCAGCTATCTATTGTAATAAGATAATTTTATAATGCAAGTTGAAAAGTCTTTAATTATTTAAATCAGGTGATAACTAATACATGCAGTTTGAAGTGACGTTAAATCTGACCGAAAATTTTAAAAAAACTTCAAGTAAATTGACACGATGCATAAAACAAGGGACAGTTTAGGGGGCACAATGTTTGGCTAGTAGATGTTTTAAGTTTAAATTCATTCCAAAAGATTGTGGAAGCGTTTTATAGTTTAGTCTGACCCGCTGCAATATTTAACATATCTTTACGAAAACTGACTTTTAAAAAATTGTTAACATTATATTTCCTTAATTACTAAAGTAACAATTTATATAGATATTTGCTTTACACGCAAAATTTAGATTTAATTTCATGAATCACTTGAATGTTGCAGAGAAACTTTCACTTAAAAAACAAACAAACGTAAGTTCGGATATTTGTTACCAAAATGCATAATATGTGACACCACTTGATCAAAACCTTTCCAACGACTTCGAACACAGAACATCTCTCATACTGTTCTAACTGTAGGGTACATTAAGAAAGGAAATCCATACATTACATACATACACTCAAACAAAAATTGGAATTCTTTTTCCATGTCTAGTCCAGAAAAAAGAAAAATCCAGCGTGAAAAGAGTCTGCAAACCCCATTTTGTTACGTCATTATTTCCAACGCATTCAATCCCTCTCCGATCGCCGCCATTCACCCGTAGTCTCTTCCCCACCCCACCCAACCCCGCCTCCTACCCCCGTCGACTCCTCTATCGGCGCCAACATCGCCAACGCGCCAACTGCGCCCCCACCCCCTCACCCCTCCCAACCGCCACCGACCCCAGGTGGCGGGGCGGCAAACTAAGTAATTCTCGTCCCAGAGAAACATTAATTAAAACTAATCCCCTGCCTGGCGGAAGCGAAAAAAGAGAGATGTAATTTATCAGGAAATCACATTACCTACGAGCAAAGGCCATAAAATTTTTAAATGAGTCGTTTTTTTCTTCAATTTAAAACCAATTTGAGGAAAAACATAATCCCCTAACTCATAAGGTAATTACTTCAAGATGCGATCAGCTGAGAAGTTTAAATCCGATGTGGTCTCCGTAAACCGAGGAGCGGCGGAGTCGGCACACAAAGAAATGGAGGTCGCTTTCTGAGCGAAGCCTTCGGGGGAAGCGCGCCGGGCGATCCTGTTAAATTGGGTATTTGTCAACAGCCACTCATGAAATTCGCGTAAATTGCTACTAATTATGAACGAAAGTTCCAGAGAATTGGGAGATGAATGGGGCCTGATTTGAAACAATGTAATCTTATAATTAAATCAAGTGGCTCGACCTTGTAGTGACATTGAAGGACGTTCCAGGAATGATGAGGGTTGACACCGTTGATGTTTCGTTTGTTCAATGAGCTAGTTAGTATAAAAGAAGTGCAATTGATTGTTTTTCCATCGAGTTTTCGTGATTGACGAAGCAAATGTTAAGCGCTTGGAGTTTTGAGAATAAATAATCTTTTCGGTCCCCTGTATTCACATGTTCTATATTATTGTTCGCATAAATGGCAAAAATATTCGAGAAGGATCTACAGGGAACATTAGCGCAGAGTGTTCAAAAAACATCGTGTACGTGCTGTACAGAATGTATGAATTCTATGGTACATCAATCAAGTAACTACATTCACTACTCACATTTATTAATGCATTAGAAACCTACAATACTACTCTTATATTATGGCTAATGAGGAAAGCTTATGTTGTATAGTGCAAACAATTGTATGGATTATAATTCTCTAATACGAGAATTATCTACTAGCTATTGTATGGATAATAATTATCTACTCTCTCAAGCCTAATCACTACTGGGAACGATAAAATCTACGCAGCAAAGCCTCTACAAACGCTGAACGCAGGGCTACAATTCACACATATTTCATTATTTATACATGCCGAGACAACATAGCGCTTCAATGTAGCCGACGCTACGTAAGTAGTTGAGTGATTGCATATGTGAGTGAATATCTACAGATGTTCTTCAATGATAAAAAGTAAGTATCGAACGCCGAATAATACAAGTTTGAGTGAAATGCAGATAAAATGTGTTTGGATGTGTGATACTGACGCAAATGGGGAACGGCCTAGTAATAATTATGGTGCTCTCAGAGTCTATTCGCCTTGGCCTTGGACTTGAAAGTTAGGTGCGCCATAACCGAGCAAGCGTAAAATTTTATCATAGAATTCATCGGCTGATGCACAGAATGGCCAGGGGGCATGGTCTCTCTGAAAACTTCGAAAAGGGCTCCTAATTATGTTCAATTCATTACTTTATTCTTTTTAAGCTGATAATTTGGAGAATGATACACGTTAATTGGACAAGAGACTCTCCAAACCCTCTGGCAACCCTGCAAATGGTTCAAATTAAAATAAATAATTTATAATAATTAAGTAATTTTATTAATTGAATTTAAATCTTCTTGTAGTTTTTTTTTATTTTCTAGTAATATATTAGAAGGATTAATGTAAAGATGTGAGAGGTACCGAGAGGGGATAAGAAATTTAGTTTCCCCCTTTTGATTTTAATCTGTGTGCGCCGATGCCAATACTACACACTTTTAATCATTCCAACTCGTAATAAGCATCTTCTTCCATTTGATGGATTATGTTCATTACTAATTTTATAGCGAGCAGGAATTGAATTAAAACTATGCCTCTGGACTTTCGAGGGGGGGGGGGCTGAGACTGCATTAGATACCCAGGGTGTCTGAAAACAAAATCAAAACAATGAAACAGTTTTGATTTTGCCTACAAAACACACATATTTGCTTGTGTTAATCCTCTTATATTCATATTGCCAGATTCGACTAAATTCTTGTATTCAAATAGTCACTGCTAACGACGCAGCTGACGTTATGCGACAGTAGTGCTCGAAAGTAGAGGTCCGGCATTAAATATTGTACAAAATCATTTAGAGCTGGTTTGTTCAGCAGCATGCCACTAGTGTCTACCATAGCAGAGAGAGCACCTTTACTCACGGATGAACAAACGTCCTGCCAAGTTACGTGTGGGAAGGCTGCGCGAAAGGCCATTATCTGTTCACAATAATAAAAATTCTCATGTAAACTAACGCAAGACTGTTAGAATGATTCTCATTGGCTCGCAGTGTGAGCTCTGCTGTTGTCGGGATCCTGGCACTAAAGTAAATTGTTCTCTGTATAACAACTAATTTATCTGCCATTGTTCGATAAATTAACCTTGCGTTAAAACTGTTGCAAGGAGACTATTGTGAACTGAATGCGTCTTGTTGGGCAATAAGGTTACGAGGCTGTGACAGTTCAGCCCACAAACGTACTGATCGACACTGGAATGTTGTACTGGAATGCAGCTCGTACGAACGCTGCGCCGCGCCGCCAATCTGCCTGCAAGGCCCTGCTATTCAGTTCGTTTTAGAATGTCTGAGAGTGACTGGCCCTTCAATAATTAAACATAAGAGTGGAAAGTTTCTTCGAACTAGCGCATCGTTCCGAACGTTTTCAATTCGTTTTTGTATAGGAATCCGTCGTTACCGCTGGAGCAAATCACAGAGTTCACTGGAATATCCGTGTCCAGCGTATTGAAACTTCGGAAAGAGTTCAGTGACAAGGGACTACTTACTACAAACGCCAGAGAAGAAAGGATAAGAGAAGAAACTGTGATTGAAGCAGACGATTAGTTTGTATTTAGTGCTGTTCGAAAGTGCATTCCTTGCATTAAAAGAGAAAAAGTGCAGAAACGAAACAGCAATGCTTGCAAAACTGTTGCAGCTTGTGAATTGTGATCAAGAACTTTCGAATTTTAGAGCAACTAATTTATACAAATAATTGACAACATACGGTTATTGACAACCACTTCCTGAAGCAACTGGTCGTAAGTAAAGTAGTTGCGTGAGAATGACATTTGCATGACAGCTCATATCCAATTTGAATTGGTGAGGTATGCTGCTCGCGTCATCGAAAGTAGTGCGCTAGTTGTCCAATCAGAAGCGTAGTGCGGCGGAAAGATTTCTTCCGTTTGTTTCTATCAGGTTTTTCATAGTATGAACGGACAATAGACTTAACTCCTCCACGCGTGGCGATTCAAAGTCGTCTCATGTAATGGACTTAAGGCTTCCACATCTACAAAATGACACAGATTGATGGCCTGTAGATTGTGTGACTCAAATATGTAAGTGAAAACATTACATGTTTTTGATACATGGCGTTTTCCCAAACATTTCCCCTCCTCTCGGACCTTTCTTTCACTAAAGTGTCACAATATGTAGAATTATAGATATCGAAGAAAAAATTCATATTTAACAAAAGTAATTATTACTTGCATACAGAAGTTTTCAACAATTTATTTATTTTTCTGAAAAGTGTAAAGATATATTCTCTTGTGAAGAGAGATCAAGTAGTAGAAAGACTTCGATTTCTAGGGACAATTGATGCAAACTAAGAATTGGTTGCAAAATGTACAATTTTTATTTTAATGTCATAGAAAACTGCTATTCATTCAGTTTATCAAACACAATACAAACTAACAACATCATAGTTCACACGTTTTGATAATATATTATGTCATGTCTAAGCAATGCAAAAAACATAGAAGGTGAAAATTAAATTCCTTTTTTAAAATATAACGTTTTATAGCTACCTATTTTCCAAAAATAAATAATAATGTTATGTTTTTAAACTCCAATAAATATTAAAACAACTAGTTGTCGCCGGTCTTTGCTTGTGTCTGAAACCAATAAACAATGTTTTCAATGAATAAAATATTCCTCTAAATTCAGCGACTAAAAGGAAATTTTATAAACTAATACAATTCATAATAATAAATTATACACCCCTGGGTATTCCCAGGGAAATGAAATTGGAATTAAAGTTCTCCCATTCCGTGGGTTTCGTTCAATCATGCAGGAACGAAAAGTATACAATGAGCAACACTTTGAGCGCAAAATCCTAAACTCGCCCCAAAAGAGAGCACTTCGCCGCGCGTCACGCCTGCCAACTTAAATTCCCCCCACAAAAGTTCCCAGTAATAAACGACGCCGTCCCACGGGAGATCACGTGACCCTTAAAAACTGCACGCGCGCCGCGAGGCACCTGGTTACGAGACGACGACGAGGAGGAGGAGGAGGTCGAGGGGATGAATGCGCAAAGTTGGCAGCGCTGCGGGGCCGGCAGGTACCGCCAGGCACCGCCAGGTACCGCCCTGATTTCCTGAGGGAGGGATGGTGCAGGGCGCCGCGCAGGGGCCCAGAGGCGGTAATTTGGGGCCCGACTTGGCAACGCCGCCGCCCCGCCGGGACCCGCCGCCCATCTCGTTAGCATACGGTGCCGCGCCGAGTCAGGCGGGGCGGGGCGCGGGCGAGGCGGGGCGGGGGCGGGGGTGAGCTCCTGGTGAGTACTCCGCTGCCGAGCCTCCCAGGGAGGAGAGGAGCCGGGCGACGTAGCGATGAGTCTGTGATGAGGACGCGAAGTGATGTGGACGCGGAGTTGCGGGTCGAGTAAAGAAGTGAGGAAGGTTGTGACAGAACAGAAACGGTGCAAAGGGCCGCGAGGTGGGTTAGGTGAGGAGGGACGAAACGGTGGGAATAGACCAAGAGGGGGGGTAAAATCGGTTGATTGATTGTTAGTGATTTTGGGTGCGTCAACGGCAGAGGTAATTAGTCCCGTAAGGATATTATATGTGTTTTTCTCGCGAGGTGGCGGTGAACTTCCCCCGCTGAATGGCGATTTCCGTCGGCTAGCAGTAGTTTTCCCCAAACAACTATCTCCCGCCAAAGGGGCACCGCTCCATGTGGGACACGTTCTAAGCTCCCGCCGGTCTCCCAACAGGTGTGGTAGTGTAGTTCATACTAATGTATGTGTGTGTAAGGGACGAGAATAGGACAAGGAAGAGGAAGGAAAGATTACGCGCGGTCCGTAGCCCGTTTGTTAGAGTACTGCTCCGGCATCTGCCTGGTGTTTATCGGAGAAACCACGGAAAACTACCGATTAGAGCAGCCAGCCGCTGGAATTATCCCAAAGACACCGTCTGAGTTCGACCTAGCTACGCAGCTAGTGCCAAAAATCCTACACCCGCCGGGAGTGGAACCGTAGGACCTCCCAGTCAGAGGCACTGCAGTGACATCTGTTGATGCTCTGACCTCCCTCTCCCAGTGGGTCGTGCCGGGTAGGGTTTGCGCCGAGAAAGGCGGGTGGAGTGGAACCGGGAGAAGAGGTGCGAGAGGAAGATGCCGGGTACTCGGTCGCACCCAGAACTCCATGACCAGACTGGGAAAGGAAGCAGAGGAAGAAGCAGAAGATGAGGCTCCGAGACGGGGCAAATGAACGCCCGTGAAATATTCAGGAAAATGGGGGGGGGTAGGAGCCGGGGTCACATGGTGTGGGGTGAGGATAAGCGTAAGAACAGCACGCAAAGGACAGGAAACGAAGCCAATTACACTGGGTTGTGTCAACAATGGAGTGAGGGAGGATCGTGTCGGCAACTGAGATTACAGCCAAATGTATTAGTTGATAGGTGGCGAGGTGTGTTAATGAGAAGGTGAAGTGAATCGGAGAGAGGTATAATGAGGTGATGCGCAGATGCGATGGTGCGAAAGTGGAATGGTGAGTATAAGGAAGTACCCAGGTTCAAATTCGGATTTATCTATATAGAAGACATGTTGGTGACAAAGCGGGTTGGCGGACGGTTCTGTTTCAGGGGTTCTCCCATGTCTTCTGCTTTTAATTCCAGATTGCTTCATCATCAATCATATCTTCACAAAGACTTGCTCATGAAATCCACTTCATGTGTCACGTTTCGGCTTAGGTACCAGCATCATGATGAATACAGATGCAGTTCATATTAATTTATTTCTTACGCGTAACCTCTACGAAAGCATCTCAAATACGTTACAAGTGGTATTCCACATGTGTTCCATTCATAGACGTGTTCAGCTTGCTTAATTCCATTATACAGGGATGCTATGTTTGAGTGCTGAAGAAACACTTGAATCATTGCTATGGTACTCGTAAGTGAAATTACTGATTACATAAATGGTTATGAAAAGAGTGAATGAAAACTATGACCACAAGCCAACTCCCATGTTGTCTCTCCAAAGTATGATTTGTATTGAACTAAACATACATGCCTATGTCGGAACATATTGCGCCTATGCGGAAACGGGCTGATATATGAAGTAGAAAAATAATACAATATAATTTTGGTGCCAAGAATCAAAAATAAAACTAAAAATAATCGCGTACGTTTTTAAATGTAACAAATTGAATGTATTCAAAGAAACGCACTGACCTGATTATTATTGTTGTAACGAAATCATTGTGAGCTGTCAATGCGTGATCACTCTCAATTCACTTATGAAATAAAATTTCATTCCCATAGTCATTAATATCGCAAGATTTTGCCGACGTATAGACAAGTACATCTTGGCGATTGCACCCATTGAAAAGCATACGAATCCTTTTTAACCGCAGTATCGCGCGGTGAAGTATCGTTAAGCACAGCTGCTTGCCAAGAAGATCTGTGGCGGGCGGTCGGAGTGGGGGGGGGGCGACCACTCGCTCGGGGGCGCAGTCCAAGCGGAACGTAACTGAGTGCGAAGCGCCGCCAACCACCCGGCGAAGGCCCCTGGCGGTGTTGGGGGCGCAGTCTCTCCTCGGAAACCGAACGCGGGGGACACGCGCCAGGGAAACAGCTTTCAGAAATCGTGAGAAAAACGCGAGGAAAGAATCACTTTCGTGACAATACGATGGAGTGGAACCATAATATTTGAAGTGTTTGACACGTTTTTATATTAATTTGATATGTTTTGATAAATGAAAATAATCTACAGATGAAAAACAAGGTAAAACGAGTTTCGTAATTAAGGATTCCAAAATATGTAAATAGTTGTGCTAAAATAGTAGGTACTTTCTAGCCTGCACTTTCAGGCAAAATTACGCGACAAGAACCGGTACTCAAGTTTTCAAATTGTACATGCCGGTGTTTCTTAGCCTACCCTTAATGAACAGATTTTATTAGGGGTAAATCTTAATATATTATTTGTAAGAAGACTCCGAAAACATTTTGAACTTTTGCAGTTTTCGAAAAATTAAGGTTTTAAATAAATATGTGACATGCACCATTCTCATAAACGTCCTTCACGCTATCCAACAACAATTAAATCAAAAGCGATGGAGTCGTTTTTATAAATTGGAAAAATGTCCCAAGTGCTTCAAGAACTACCCCCCAAAAATTAAATTTCAGTTTTAAATCCAAGGAGCGACGACATCAGCCAGGTTGAGGTATATCAATTTTGGAGGAAATCGGCTGAACTGTTTAGCATTGTTCATAGACAGACAGACGGACAAACAGACGGACAGGTTTTCCCGTCATTTGATGTCTCGGTATGAAGGACTCACAAAACTTGGATTCTAGCTACACCATGAGATAGGATATTCATTTCTAGCAACGGGATTTCTACACTTTTTTGTTGCCAGGGCCCTGTAAGTCGCCTTTTTTGCGCCGTAATTCATAACATTCTATAGTGAGAAAATAAAAATTTTGAAAAAGAATACGAAAGGGAAATGATGACAAAAAAGTAATCGCGAGGTAAAACCGACTAGATTAAATCCACCATTTTTTAGCAAAACTGACATGTATTTGGCACTTTGGATCGATTAACCGATTTTGCAGGGAAGCTAATGGTATCCTCCATGCCTATACTTAGTTTAATCCCAAAGTTTTTTGACATGTTTCAACACTCTTTTATCACATCTACAACGCAATAAAATAGTTTTGAAAGCATACTTGAAGGACGACTATGAACAGAACGTCGCAGAATTTCGTGCAACATTATTTTAGATACTTCCTTCACGCTTTCCTTTGAAATTTTCCTGGAGGTCGGTTATCATTCGTGGCCACGAGATTCCGAGGTGCGTTTCGCCAGCATCCCAGCGTCCGCAGGCGTCGGGGCTTGAAGGCGGACGAGCGAGCTGCGGGGAATCCCAGCAGCGCTCCACCCCAGCCGCGTGCGCGGGCGCAGGGGGTGCAGGAGAGGGAGGGGCGGCGCCCCAGGCATTCATCAATCGGCATAAATAAGCGCTGAGTGATAGCGCGCGCTCGGCACACGCGGGTGAGTGATTCGCGGGCTGAGTGGCAAGGGGGGTGGGGCGCGGGGAGAGGGGCACCCGGTACGGATTTCACTCGGCGCCTCGGAGCGCAGGGAGGAACGGCGGAGAAACGAGGCGGGTTGGTTAGTTGCTTGATTAGTCATTCCGGGAGCGGCAATTGTTAAGGTCAATAACCCCGTAGGTGCATATTTTATCGCGAGATGTGTCGGTAATCATTCCCTACTGGATGGATTAAGCCGACCTACCGTCGGCTAAGGTTTTTTTCCTGAACAGGTATCTCCCACCAGCGGGGCACCGCCTCAGCCGGGATAAGCTCTAAGCTTCAGATCTGTTTCCCGGCATGTGCGGTACTGTGGGGCATGATAGTGTAAGTGTGTGTTAAGTAAGGGATGGAGATGGGGAAAGGAAGAGGAAGGAAAGATTGCGCGCGGTCGGTGACCTGTTAGTTAGGGCACTTCTCCGGGACTGACATGTTGTTGATTGGTGAAAATACCGAAAATCACCGACCACAGCAGCCGGTCGCTAGAATTCTCCTCCAGACGATGACTGAATTCGGCCTAACTATCTAGCAAGTGTCGACAATCCTGCCACCGTCTAGACTCCAACTCAGTACCTTCCAGTCCAAGGAATTTCATTAGGGCGAGTTGGCTTAGAATAATTGGGGTAAAAACAAAGGGCTTTCCATTGAGAAGGGAAGTATCCCATTTTAATGATTATGTTTATTACTTTTTAGTGTTTGGTATTTTGGAATACTCTCTTTATTACTTCGTAACCTAGTGTTTTCGAGGCGAAGGTATAGTAATATTTCACTAACTCCTTCGGTAGCCTTAAGTATGTCTCTCCCATGGTCGCTATCCCTCAGCGTCAAAACCCAACGCCCGATTCCATACCGTGCGCTTTAGCACGATCTGGGCTAATGGAGGAGCTAATAGAGGGGAATACTGAAGAAGAGACACAACAGCTTAGCTAAATGGAAAGATAAAATTTCTGCGATTTGTTTTATCACTTTACATTAAAATGCTCTTATATCCGTTAAAATATCAGACTTCTTTGTAGGCAGAATCTCAAAATACGACTGGAATAAGCTTTTCGTATGGAGTCGATATCGAGCGGTATCAAGATTTCATTACTTGTAGAAATCAGGACCACTGATGAATTATAAAATTTGTTCATAGGATTTCTCAACAAGGATAAAGAGACAATTAGTTATATCAACGTTTCGAAATATTTAATTTCTGCATCAGAGCTAGAATGCAAAGACAAACCAACAATGCTTGCGGACAAGAAACAAATTTAATTACTTAATTAATTAACATTACACACAAAAAGTTTATACAGTAAGACAATACAACACCAAATAAATAGGAATAACACCTTAATAATTCACATTAAGGTACATTCCTATTCCCAGCCACCACACCTAACTCCACATGGAGTAGGGTGTGGTTTTGATACATTTGCACCAGTAATATGACATTAGATATTGTAAGAACATATCTCCAATTTTGCAGAATAAAAAAAATGTAATCTTCTCGTCCAGAACCGTTGGTCTTCTGTATTTTCCATACTACAAGTGCTCTCCACGTGTCAACCAAGAAACGCGGAACTCATTTCATTCATCGTGGATATTAAAAATGACTATTCGTTTTCTACCTCGTAAGATTTTCATTGTTATCAAGAGTTCTTTTCTCCGTAAGGCAATGATTTTGATATAAAACGATTTTATATACTTATTAATGAATACACGGCGATTTGAATTGCCTACTGCACCCTGTCCATCACGATATTAAAACATCAATGCTGTACACACAATTCCAACCCGCAACCTTCAGTTTTGTGCAGTCACTCCGTTGCTGCTGCCAAATGCGTAATTCGAGTTCGCAGCCCACGAACCCGAAATGAAAAACAAGCTTCTAACGTAACGAGAAATAACGAAGTGCAAAGCAACACGAATAAAAAAGCTTTTAGAGTGAAGGAGTCTAATGCCTGGTAGCGGTGTGTTGGTAGAAGACTATCTCACTTCTAACAACTACCAAGCAAAACCTTGCACGGAATATTTAATTAATTAAGACTACGTAAATATGTAATTAAACTCTGTAAATTATTACTTTGCAAACATAACAAAGTATAGTTTTTAAACAGTAAAATTACTTTAATAATTCTCTTGAATTTTAGAACTCTTTATATTTTTAAAGCCAAAGTGCAATTCGTCACGTCTACATACAAATATATTTCTTGAGAGACCTCATTCATAAAGATCGGTTGCGTGTGAGAGCCGCAAAAAGTATGTGTGTATACTACTGAAATAACATAGGAGACGATGCATTACATATCCTAGTCAAAACAAATATTACTTTTCACGGAGCCACGAGAGAGCGCGCAAGCGAACGGAGCAGGGCGGGGGACGGGCGGCGCCAGGGATCAATAGAGACAGCGATCAGCCCAGCCCAGCGCGACTGGGGAACGCGGCCAGGGGAAGGCAGCGGGGGCGGGGGCGGGCGGGGCCGGAGATCGGTCGCGGAGCCCGCGGGGGCCCGGCCGGGCGGCGCAAGATAGATGAGGCGGTGGCGACCTCTGTGACGAAATTTTGTGCGCTGCCTGTTACGGCGAGTGTCGGAGACGCGCGCGGCACGCGGCGGCGGCGGCGGAGGAGGAGGGCGCGGGACGGGGCGAAACAGGAGCGCGGGCGATGCATCAGCGCCACAATCCGCCCTGTCCGAGCCTCGTTTGTCTCCCGCGCCGATCGCCGGCGACGGGACGGAGCTGCGGCGGTTGTAGACGCGGCGTGTGGAGGGCGGGGGGTGGCGGGGGCGGGCGGGGTGCGGGTGGCGGCGGGGGTGCGCCGTGGGGAGGCCGGGGGCGGCGGGGGAGGTGGAGGCGGCGGATGAGAACGGGGGCGGTGACGTCGATAGTGGTGGTGATAGTAGAGGTGGAGGTGACGCCATTGCGGGAAATGGCGTTGCTGGTGGTCGAGAACAGCAGAGGTTGCTGACGCGGAGGCGGCGGCGGTGAGGGTGAAGGCCGAAACTGAGGATAATGTGGAAGCGCAATGTAGCGATACCTCATTTCGGCACTACAACGGCAAAGTTGCAAAGCGTTTCCATAATGGCTACGTGCTGGGTACATTCCAAGAAGAGAAAATTTACTTTCCAAAGACGTTTGATAATTCATCAAGAATACACGTACATATATCGTCTGATAAAGCTGAAAGTATACTACTGAAACAGTACTAGAAATTCAACAAACTAAACAAGAAGAATCGCTAAACACACCACGAACAATTTTCGGCATTTGACAATTTGAAAAAGTTTAGGATTGCTTGCCTGAAGGGAGAACATATTGAGGAATGCTTTTCACGTGAGTTGAAAGGTAACCGCGACCACTTCACAAACTCTCTCTCTCCGGACATACGAGGTAATTAGAATTCGTGTGCACACGGTTGCCCAGCAGTGAACTTAAAACTATCATTTTGATTAGTCCTCTTGTCCAGGCCTTGTTTAGACAATAAGTTGGACCATTTTATATCCAGGATTTCGGCACATAGTAAGAATCATTACATTAAGTAATTATTATGAGTGCGAGTTTTTGTTATGTTATTCACTTAAGTGAGTAATATGAAATGAAATGTAACTTTGAATAGACTTTGTAAACACACTCAAACTTTAAGACACTGGAATACATAATGATCGGACTTTGCTTCTCCTTACTTTCAAGCATAGAATAATAATTGACAATGAGGTGACAATTAACGCTTATCTTTAAAAAACAATCACTTTCACCTATTTGCCAAAATGCATTTTCAGCATTTTTGCTACGCTCACTGGATTTTATAGCATCATTAACATATTTATAGTATTTCAAATAAACTCGTTCTCACATCAAGTATTCCCAAAGAGGCCCGTTCATATCATATCGCGGAAGTTTTCTGTGTCTCATATAAAATGGACGTGGTTAAAAAGCTAAATTAGACGTGCGATGTACAACGGAAAACAAACAAAAAATGCGAATGGTGAGTTTTTGGGACAAAAATTTAGAACATAGCATGAGGGACGTTAAGATGATGACTATGTCATGGTATGGGTGTGTATGTGAGGCACGTAGGACGTGGGATGATGGACATTGGTCACGGGCTGTGGGACATTGAAACTGGAACGCGGGAGGAGGCGAGGGGAATGCACAAAAATCGAACGTGAAAAGTGAAAAGACAGGCATGGAAAATGGAAAATAGGAGTGGGAAAATGGTTCGCCGAAAGTAGGGAATGCGTCAGGGGAATTGGATCAGGGAAAGTGGGTCAAGGGAAGCGGGTCAGAGGAAGACGGTCAGGGGAAGTGGATCATGTGACACTTGGAATTTGGATCTGAAAAGTGCAAGGGAAGTGCGAGGGAACCGTGTTTAGGGGCCCGGGAACCGGGCTCAGGGGAAGCGGGCCAAGGGAATGCGGGTTAGGGAAAGCGGGTCAGGGGAAGTGGGTCAGGGGAAGCGGGTCATGGAAAGTGGGTCAGGGAATCCGGTCAGAGGAAGTGGGTCAGGGGAAGTGGATGATGTGACACTTGGAATTTGGATCTGAGAAGTGCGAGGGAACCGGGTTAGGGGCCTGAGAACCGGGCTCAGGGGAAGCGGGCCAAAGGAATGCGGGTCAGGGAAGCGGGTCAGGGGAGCGGGTCAGGGGAGCGGGTCAGGGGAGCGGGTCAGGGGAGCGGGTCAGGGAAGCGGGTCAGGGAAGCGGGTCAGGGAAGCGGGTCAGGGGAAGTAGGTGAGGGAAAGCGGGTCAGGAGAAGTGAATCATTTAACACTTGGAATGCGGACCTGAGAAATACGGCTTGGAAGCTGGGTTGAAGAATGTTGGGCGTGGGAACTGAAAGCGGTAATTGAGATGTGGGGAGTGGAACGCGGGCAGTAGAAAGAGGGACACGGGAAGTGGGTCATGGGCCGTTGGAATTTGTACGTAGAAGTGGTACGTGGAAATTAAGACGTGGAGTGTCGGACGTGGGAGTGAGACGTGGTGCTGGGGGCTGGAGGCGTGGCGCTGGAACGCAGAGCGCGGGGCGAGCGGGGGGGGAGGGCGTGGACATGAGAGGCGAGAGCACCTGCCCGTGACAAGCGCCCGACGCGCTGCGAGTCGCCGGAGCATCGCAGGCGATGGGGCGATCGGGCGGTGCGGAGCAGCGTGCGGCACGCGGGCGCCTACGATTGGCGCTGCCAGACGCCCCGGGCGAGTGGGCGATCGAGCGAGCGGGCGGGCGGTCGGGCGGTCGGGTGGACGCGAGAGCCGGCAACGGCCACAGCGCGCGCCTCGCCGCCGCTCGACAACCGCCGGCCGAAACACACACGAGGTATCCGCGCGATCGCTTTCACAGACGGGCTTTGACAATCCCGACGCCCGAGCCCGCACGCCGTTCGCTGGTCGTCAAGGCAATCGGATGCTCACGCGCCGTGGCTTGGCGTTCGCTGTAAGGGAGACACCGCCTGCAAGAGCGGAGACACGACCCATCATTCCAATTCCATGAGGTTACGTTCTCATACTCAAACCACTGTGTATCCCTCCTCTCCACCGGGAGAGGTGGCTCAGGGCATCAACTGATGTCACTGCAATCCCTCTGACCGGCAGGTCCAATGATCGAGCCTCGACGGTGGCAGGGGTTTCGACACTAACTTGTTAGCTAGGTCGAATTCAGTCTCTGCCGGGAGGAGAATTCTAGCGGCTGGCAGCTCTCATCGGCATTTTTCCGTGGTTTCTCCGATCAACACCAGATGAGTGCCAGTGCAGTACCCCAACAAATGGGACACGGTCCTCTTCCTTGTCCTATTTTTACCCCTTACACACACTAACAAGGTGTTAAGAGCTTGTCACGGGTTGAGCGGTGCCCCACAGTTTGGCGAAAATCCCACGAGCCGACGGTAGATCGGCGCCGGATCTCGCCATATAGCGGGGGAAAGATCACCTCCCGAGCAAAACACGTGCATTTCACTTACGAGACTCATGACCTTGGTAGTTGATGTGACCGGAATCACTTATCAATCAATCAAACCCTCCTCTCCGATGACACAGCACACGAACACTCATATAACCTGCATTGCCGTGTCTCATGACTAATCGGAAGCTCCGAGCTCTCCTCAACCGGGGCGGTGCCCGGTTGGGGTGTTACCTTGAAAGGTAAAACCCTCAGGCCGATGCATAGTTCGTCTCTGACACCCATGTTACCATGGTGAGTGGAACATCATCTCCCATAAAAAATGCACATGACTGTCAAGACTAATCCCCTAAGCAGTTGACAGAATCAGTAACGACTCACTCGTCAATCTATTTTGTAAATTGCTTTTTGTGTGAACAAAACTGGCCCGTGGCTGCGTTATTACAAAAGCGCTCCCAAAGGGCTGAATCAGCCTCGGCAGTCCGTGTGGCAACAGCGTGCAGGCGCAAGTAGCGTTGCGGTGCTCAGCTTCAGTATTTGCCAAAAAAGCGTCCGTCTGTCTGCTCGCGTACCGGATCGAGAAGTCATCTCATCCCGATAATTAGTGTTCAGAATCTTCGTCATAAAGAAGTGTCAAAAGTTATGTGAATGTTTGAATTTGACGTGTGTCTGTGAACATTTAATTTATTCTTCATGTCTTCTGGGCTGATGGGCCGTGGTCCAATAGGCTCTGAGATGCCATCTGGATTTGGCATCTCAGAACCAATTGGACCACGGCCCATCAGCCAGGAAGACATGAAGAATATTGACTCCGGCCGTGAAAGCCTACAATGCTATTTAATTTATTGTCTGAAGTCAACGACAAGCAAAATTTCAAGAGTCTCTGGGAGATATAAAGATCTATAACGGTCTCTGAGAGATGAATTCAGAAAGGTTTCTCCGAAATTAGCCAACATTTTAGCAAAGCCAGCAAAAAATAAAGAGGACGTGAAAGTCACATCACACATCGTTGTCTAATAAGAAGAACAGGAATTTCCTTGCCAGTTACCCTTGGTCAACGTGAAACGTCGGCACAAAACGGGTGGTTTTGACCCAACTCACATTTTATTGAAATTAGTCATTTTTATTGCCCTGGGAAACAATGAAATCCTTTTTTTCAAATTACATCCTTTTCAACATTTCAATGAACAATAAGTTCACATTTTTCCAAATAAATGCCCACCACATCCCTGTAACGCGCTTTCTTTTCGTTTGACCGTACGTTGTAAGAACAAAGGTTATCACGTTCATGTTAGAATCGCATCTATGACAGATCGGATTCCATTCTACGCAGCACAAACGCACATCACTGCGCGTCTTGGTGGAGAGGGCTGGCGGGTACTCACCAGTCGGCACGGGTGGGCCGCGGCCGCAGTTGCACACGTGCGCCGGGTCGCCGTGCTCGTAGGGGCACTGCGTCACACAGCTCTCGTCGCCGCACGCTCCTGCAAAGAAAGCCAATTAAAAAAATAACTTAACAATCAATGACCCGCTTTAGCCGTTTAAATTAAATACGTACATTCATATATTTGAAATGTGATACATTATATTCAGAAATATAGTGTTATATCAACTACAGTTGATTATAGTTTAAAATGAGAAAAGTCTTATTGGTGCTTGCCTATGAGGGATCGAAAAATTCTCTTGATAACTTTCTTTTTAATCTTTTGCGATGAGGAATTGGCTTTGCTGTGAAAGTTAATAGCTGAAGGGATCTTCAATATTTTGGAATATAATTTTGTGGGTAAGAAGGAGAAGTGAATGGGGATGGATGTAAGTTCATTATGTAACTGCGCATTCGCAATGTGCCAGGGATCTTTTGTGATGGTGCGTACGAAAATCCAAAGTAGAGAACAGTAAGTTAACAATACGGTTTATAGCAAAGGGGAGGTAAAAACCTCTACCTCTATTACTAATTAGCAATGCGAACAAATCTTGAAAGAAAACTATGCTGCCGCCAGCCATGTAAGTGGTGTCGACGGTTTCGGTACATAACCAGGAACTCAAAAATTCAAAAACGATGATAAAGTTTCAATTTTCATTAAAAAATAAAATATATGATTGCAATTAATCTGATTATCGTACTGCGCTGACGTATCGATTGAATTCTCATGCTGAATGTTTCACTGCCGACGTCTTGCGACGAGAAAGAACCTTCTGTATTCAGGTTCGCTGTTTTAAAACAACCATTTTTTTTTCCTCGACCCCATTTTCTTCACAAACACGCTCACACTCTGTACAGTGTGCTGCTACTGGCAACTAGGCTGCAGGCACTACGAACAATTAGAGGATATCTCTTTCCTTTGAAAATGCATTTATTCACTATTTACCATGTGTATATTCAAATGTCAATGAACACATTGACTTACATCCCAATTACTGAGACATTTATATATCACTTCACTGTTTTCCTAACGAGAAAGAAACAAACTATTGGCGAGTTCTGTACTTCAATTTGATGGTACCCTGTCGTGAAGAAATGAAGAGAAAGCAATGCAAACTTGCAAATAAGGTAAGTTTCTGATGAAAATACACTGTTTCACCGGCCCCACGAATACGAAAGGAAATACAGGTTATAATACAGGTCCAAAACTCTGAATTATATAAAATTAGAAAAAAATGATTTGAATCTGACCTTAATATATAAGCTGTATTTTTTTCATTTTATTTCTTATTCAAAATATTAAGGCCAGAAATTAATTTCACATAATTATTTTTCAAAATATTCGTGATTTTTGAATTATTTTTATTCAGATTGTGACATATTTCTTAAAATATATAAAACTACAAACTCTTTTAAAGGAGTTCTAAAACTTTCTATAAGGGCGCAACACACTGCATGTTTGTGCATATGGTATTTTCATAAAAATACTTCTTAAAAATTAAAAATAAATATTTTTTTAGAATTTTCCGTTTTTTGGTTTTGTTTGTAATTTTTCAAAAGATATCTGAAGTTTTAGCTAGGGGTAATATTATAAAGTTAAGTAACAGTTAAAAACAATATTAGAAGGTGTTTGTGCACCACTGTTTATATTTACGAGAATATCCACGAGAAACAATATTCGAATTTTACACGAAACCAATACACTTCATTAACACAATGCTGCCGTCAGTGGAAAGGTTATGATACTTTACTTTCTTCTCTTCCGCTTAGAAAAATAGACCTCATTGACCTGCATTGTTTACAATGCTTACAGCTTCTAATCCTTCAATTATTTTACAAGAATCTAATGAAGCTAATTGGTATGTTTCAAGCTATAAGACGCAAACCACATAATACGTATCTCGTATAAACATTCAAACAAACATGTTCGATTGTCTGTAATCGTCTCATCAGTGTAATGGGCAACACGTTGTAACGGCGGGGAAGCACGCTCCGCTAAACAACACAAACAGCGCCAACCCAACCGCGCGTCCCTGGAAATCCGGTGCATTTCGGAAGCGCCGTGCCAGCAATGGAACCAGCCGCTGGTTTACCTCACAGGCAGAACTGTCTTGACTGCGCAACGCCTCTGACCGGGAGGTTCTAGGGTTCAAATCAGACGATTTTCGACACTACTAGTTGAGTAGAATTCAGCCTCTGATTCGAGGAGAATTCTTGCGGCCCTGATTGGTAGTTTTCGGAACAACCACAAGAAAATACGGGAACCTAACGAAAGGATCATGGACTGCACGAGATCTTTCCTTCTTCTTCAACAATATCGTATCCTCTCTTTTTAAACATACAAATGCACTACACTACCATACATGACGAAAGACCAAAGGCAATCTTAAAACTTACATCGGCTTGCGTGGTGTCTCGATCGAGGAAGATAACTGAAAGGCCTTGGTTGCTACGCCGGTGGTTCCACCGATTGACTCCAGGCGAATGCCGGAGCAGTGCCCAAACAAACGAGCCACGGACCGCGCGCGATCTTTCCTTTTCCCTCTTTGTCGTATCGTCACTCCTTCCTTACACGCACTTATACATACATACATTACACTACTACACATGTAAAACTAGTCAGAAGCTTGGAGCTTGTTTCGATTTAGCTGGTGTCCCGCTGCTAGGAGAAACCTGGTTGGGGAAAACCACGCAATACATCGTGTAGGTCTGCGTCGGATCTCACCATTCAACGAGGGAAGACAACTGTTACTCCTGCGATGAAATAGCATACACTACACTTACGGGACTACAGAATCATAGACATTGAGGTACCCGGAAACATCAATTAATTGATCACAAGCGATACCCTCCATGTGCTGTGAAACGCTGAACTAATTTCGTGGGCGCAACTCAAATCAAATGTCACTGTGCTGACATGGACGCGGCCTATTGGGAACCTCATGACAATAAACTGAAGTTTAATGCTTTCTTTTCCATCATTTTTACATGCACACTTTAACGCATTTTATAAATTACGTTATTGCTGGCTGGATCTTTGCAGATATTCCACGATTTGAAATTAATGGTTTTAAAAGTTAAAATAACTTTATATGCGATTCTAATTACAGACGGTGAGCCGTTGAACTGTGCGTTTCAGTATTAATCTCTCAGTATTGTGGAAGGGTAACTTTTTAAATTCGCTTAGTGTTGGGATTAAATTTATCATAAAATGAAATAGTTACTTTAATTTTATTGTGAATATTATTTCTGTTCCTATTTCTTCAATGTAATTTTACCTCGAAACCGAAACCTAATAAACGCATCTGATCATCCGTGGTACGAAGCAGGGGCAGTACACAGCAGGGGCCTTAGAAGCGGTAAATTTTTATAGAAGTATTAGACGGCTTAAAAAGTTATAAAGTGGTAGAATTTTGTTAAAGAAAAATAACAATAGTTCCTACCTGTTTCTCTCTTTGTTTGCGTATGTCATCGCCACATGTATAAGTCGACCTGACGCCTCTTGTCCTCCAAAAAATCATCTACAACGCATGGTTTCTTATTTGTAGGCGAATGTAATACCATTTTTTAGCATTCATAATGTCAAATTTTGCTAATAGATACTGTTTACTCGGTACTCATTAATGAATAGGTACTGCACTGAAATTCTGAAGCATTCAAAAAGATTATCCGCTAACTCTGATGCACAGTGCACGAACTACGAGGTATTTCACCGCCTGAATGGCCTTAAACGTATTGCCTCCATTGGCTCTCGGGTCAACCAAAGCGGCCTGTGCGTCCGGGGCAAGGGCTGTCAGCCGGCAGTTGACACTAATGGATCAATAGGCGACTGACAGCTGTTTGCGCGCCCTCTTCATTCGTGCTTGCCCTGCACACCAGGCGCCAGTTTAATGCGCATTCGCGGACGATCCGCGCGGGGCAGAGCGGAGCGAGCGGGGTGGGGCGGGGCGGGCGGGGCGGAGCGGGGCGGGCGATGCGGGGCGGGATGAGCGGGGCAGGGCGGAGCGGAGCGAGGCGGAGGGGGGTGGAGTGGGGCGCGACAGAACTCGTGAAGAAAACATACATAGCCAAAGCAATCACGTGTGATTTATGTAAACATCTTTGATTTTGATGACGTGTGATTTATTTTAACACTTGTGATACTATTAATATTTACGTTTATTAATTTTCAATGTTATTCATTATTTTTTATATTTTTACTCTCATTTATAAATAAAAACATTTATTATTATTAATCATAAGAGTTACACTGTTTCTTCTATTTAAGTGAATTGCAATTCGACTGTAACATGTATGATGTTTGTTATTTATGACCGCTTTTCCCTGAGTCGTTTGTACCAAACATCGATGAACCTGCTCTTCCTCAAAGTCAGTAAACTAGCGGTAAGCGTAGGATGTGCCAAATACAGCTGACTCTGAATGTTCCGCACTTCTACCGCATTTCGAAGGGACAATTATCCCTTTTTGTCCATGAACATACGGTCGGAAATTGCATTGGTACTCAGTATAAGGAGTTGTCTAAATGTCAGAAGAAAATGTAACTTCGTAATATGAAATTTTACACTACATATTCTTTGGCAAAATGTGATCATTTTCGACTACTGTACGTTCCTTAGAAGTTTGTCACAATTATCCTGAGAAATCTGAGCCCGCGTCGCGCTCCCCCAGCGCCGCCGGCCGAGGCTCGTCGCCGAAGCGTCACCGTGTCGCGAATTCGGACGTCGTGTCGTCTCGTGTCGCGTCGCGTCGCGTTGCGTCGCTTCCGCGCGCTGACACTCGTGGGACGCGCCCTCGGGCGCCACCGCTGAGGCGTTCGCCCATGCGCCCTTGGACCGCTGAGGCGTTCGCCCCACGCCACGCCCACGCGTCCGTCGCTGCCAAACCGCCCCTCCCTCAAGGCGACGCCTCACGTGGATATGTGAAGAAAGAGGTGCTTTAATGACAGTTGTCACGTTGACAGGGAAGTATGTCAATAACATCTCTTGTAATACGGCTTATTGCAGATGTCGTGCCATTCAGTCAACGTCGTGCGTTTCAAATATGTGAACGAAGTAACGGCGCCATTTTATTGCGGCGAGATTATAGTGATATAGTTAAATTGTAAAAAAATCTTAAAGTAGATATATTAAACTTTAATCTTATTTAAATTAAAAGTAGTTTGCCTAAAAATGTACGGAGCTATGGGCATTTGAAATGAGTACATTTCTATGGTTTTAATGTAAAATTGGCGAAATATAAAAAAAATGTAGATCAAGTAAAAATTAATTGCCGTTGAGTACTCACTATTTTCTTACAATTAATCTAGATTCTTAGCTTTAGCAGACACTCTCCAGAAAGATCTAAATCAAATTGAAAGTATTTTGAATTATTGAACATTCTCAGTATCTGCTTTATTTAGGAGCCAGAGGATTTTTGGGGCATCAGTCACTCCAATATCGTTTGGTTCTTCAATTACAAACATCTGACGATTTTTTCAATTCTTAATTCGGCGGAACGAGGTACCCAAAGCACACTTAAAAATATACAGTACTCTCTCACAGTTAACAATTTAAAATAAAAGATGATAAAGTTAGAAAAAAGTCGTTTTTAGCTCACTAACGTATTCAAATTAGTTTTATCATCGAGTCAGATCTGCGAAAAGTGCGCTTCATTGAGCAAGTACTATTAAATAATTCATGCCCACAATAATGAAGATAGAGGTGGTTGAGAAAGGGGATAACTACACGGGAGAGGACGGATTGAGAATGGTGTTAGAGTGAAGGCGTAGTTAGGCACAGTGCTGTGGAATGAAGACGGGGAGATGACAATAAGACAGTAAGATAGGAAAAAGGTATTACTAACCAGTAAAAGCAATAGCAATGAACTGAAAAATTATGAACCTATGTTGCGTGGACAAAGGACGTGTAACGGCACTCGTGGTAAATTAACTCGCGAATCACTCTCGTTTGTTCGAGCATCACAGTTGAGCAGTTATACGCTTTATTGACAGCTATGTACGTCATTAACTTTTACTTCGATAAAAACGTGTTATTTATATAATATTTTACTTTTTCAGTTTTCCTTCGCAACATCGCATTCTTAGCTTCAAGTGCAGCGGTATTCATTAATATTAACTAAAGCCATTTAAAGATCTAAAAATTGCATTGATTTTACTGAGAATTTTGTTGATTTTGATAATTTAATAAATAAATTGATACACATAATATATTTTCATCCTTTTGAACAAAAAGTACTGGTAAATTTTTGGTCTTAGAAGCGAAAACATGATCAACTTTCTCACATTAAAATTTGTAATCAACGACAAAAAAATTTCGTATAGAAAATGCTGATATAACACAGTAACATATTAAATTATATTTCACTAAGATTTACCGAGGGAATAATCAAGAATTGTTCTTTTCCACATCCAAAACAGTGTATAATAACTCAAATTATAACAAATACTTGTCATAAAAAACATCATGCTTTGAACAAAGGATACGCCACAAACAGTATCTCTGGTTCTCTGAGCTTCTTAAAAAAAATGAAACCATAAAAATCCAACAAACAATCATCGATGGGCTTCTGCATCCCCCTCCGAATCCTTGGTAATGCGAGGGTTAAGCGTCTGGGCATCGACGTGAAGGGCCGGCGGCTGTGCCTGTCGCACGGTGGCTTGGCTGACGGACACCGCCCCCCCCCCCGGTCTGCGCCAGCCACTGATAAGCGGCTTTGCGCAGATAAACCCGGCCTCCGAACCCTACCGTGGCACAGAACAGAGTTTCCGCTGCAGACCCTGCGAATTTCACAGCAATTGCACTAAAAAGGCGTAATAGCATAACCATGAACAGTCCCACCGTCGGAATGTTTTAATAAATTAATTATACTGCGACGGAATATTCAGGGCATTTATAAATTTCAATTAAATGTTTTCAGCATGCGATACCCAGTATGTGAAGCAAAACGGCCGGCCGTGGATTTTTTGAGATATTCATAATGAAAGACGCAGATTGAATAATCAATTATTTCTGTACAGTGCATGAAAAATAAATCTTTGAATTAATTAATATATATTTTTTTGTTTCAGGAGTCGCCATGCGTTTACATTAAGCGTGCTATTGTTTCGTAATATAGATTTGTTTGAACTCTGTGACATTTGTGAATTATATGAACTAGCATTTGTAAAATAACACTAGAATAAAAGAATTAGTTTTATTGAGTAATTGTAATTTCCAGTAAAAATAAAGACTAATTTTGTAGTGCGTAGAAATAGCAAATAGAAGGGTGCATTTTAATACTGTGAAAAATATTTATTCGCTTTTTATTTCAAATAAACTTTTTCACACTTAATAAATAACAATACTAATAATTTAAAGAAAAAAGTTAGAAGTATGAACATATTAACAAAAATGCATATCATTTTTAAAGGATTTTATTTTGTTGTTGTCAAAACTAATATATTTATACGAACTCAAAAGCACATAGCTCTACACATATACAAAATATTCTTACCACATATTCTCAAAATTCAAAAAGCACTCGTAATGAGGGATAAAAAATTATAATTAGTTTTACTCAGATAGCTAGCATTAAAATTTCATTAAATGACCGCCAAAAATATTAAAGATTTTAGTACGAGGAAGTCAATTAATTGAATTTGGTTTACTGTATTGAGCAGCTTACTTCATCTATAGTTAAAACAACTACAGCTAGCTCTTACAAAAGAAATAGTATGTTCTAGTATTATAAATGGGGGCTCTCACGTTTGGATTTTGAGAATTCCAAAATTCCTGTTCTGCACTTAGAGAATTCGGAGTAAAAACACTAACTCTTAGTTTTCAACCTAAGACGATCACATTTCATTTTTATCCCTTCGGTCGTGCCGCATTTGATTCTTGAAGTGATAGCTTTCTCATCCTAAGTCTAAGAAACGTACCAGAGAGAGAGAGAGAGAGAGAAAAAGAGAGAGAGAGAGAAAGAGAAAGAGAGAGAGAGAGAAAGAGAGAGAGAGAAAGAGAAAGAGAGAGAGAGAAAGAGAAAGAGAGAGAAAGAGAAAGAGAGAGAAAGAGAAAGAGAAAGAGAGAGAGAGAAAGAGAGAAAGAGAGAGAGAAAGAGAGAAAGAGAGAAAGAGAGAAAGAGAGAGAGAAAGAGAGAGAGAAAGAGAGAAAGAGAGAAAGAGAGAAAGAGAGAAAGAGAGAGAGAGAGAGAGAAACACACACAGGGATACAGTGAGAGGGGCCATATAGACTAACAAAGAGGGAGAGACAAAGAGAGAGAGAGAGAGACAAAGGGGGAGAGTCAAAATATAGAAAGAGACAAAAAGAGAGAGAGGAGAGGGAGGGAGTGAGAGAGTGAGTGAGTGAGTGAGTGAGTGAGTGAGTGAGTGAGTGAGAGAGAGAGAAAGGGAGAAAGAGATTGGGAGATGAGGATATGAACAAGCACGAACTCATATTACGAAAATGTAAAGATGACGGATTTCGTTCAGTTTTCCCCACTTGGTATTAACGACAAACGCTCGAGTTCACCCGAACGGATAAACGGAACGCGTAAAAAACTATTAGGACTCCTGAACGAGCCTGGGAGCCCTTTATACGAGATGGAGCAATTATACAGAAAGCTCCTTCGAGCACGTGCTAACAGCAGGCGCTGCCTTCGACACTCATCACTGCATTAGCTCTTCTGAGCAGCGCCATCAGCGCCTACCCCCACCCCGCCCCCGGCGCCCCGCCCCCGGCTCCTGCACAGGTAGGCCAAGTTGGAGCCAACGAACGTCGCGATAGTCGTCGTCAAAGCCCAGGGCAACGACGTCGGCGATGACGTCGACTCCGCCCCGCCCGTTCCCGCCCCGCGCCACCGCGTCGATTGCGCCAATCAGGCAAAAATCCGCCCCCTGGCGATCGCCGCTGCGATAGTGCGCCGGATCGCTTTCCATTTTCTGATAACGCGCGCTGGAGCGCCTATCCCTCGCAGATGTCGCCCGCGCCGTCTCCACCCCCGCCGCCCCACCCCCACCGCCGCCCCGCCCCCCACCCCCGCGCGGCCCCCGGCGGGCGAAATGTTTCCTCGCGGCTGGCAGTCGACGCGTCCGGCCCGCACTGCCGGCAGCAGTTTTTCGGCTAAGAGCCCTTCTCCCTCATTGAATAAACAATGTTGCTGCTGCGCTCTCTGTTTTACTATTTCCAAATCTCCAACCTAACCCCCCCCAGCGCTGCTGGTGACTCCGTTTCCATTTCCAACCCAGCCTCCGCCTCCGGGTCCCTGCCCACCCCGTCACCCTCATTTTGTCCCTCTAACCCGCAGGCAGTTGGCCTTTTTCTTTCCTTCGTCTCCATCTTGTGGAGTCTCAGTCTTCTTAGTTTTTTATTCGTATATTCTTCCACGAGTGTAAAATAATAACCATTATACGCGAGTAGAAAATTATAATTTTCCCTTCGAGTTGGAATTGAAATAATTAACATGATATTGATTGAAAAATCCTAAACGGACGCCTTAACTTCACAAAATGGTTACAGAACACTCAATGTGCTCTGATTCTATCAAACAGCAACTCGCATACTGTTTCATGGTTCGCCTGTCTTACGGCAGTTGAACATCTTACAACTGTCTTACGATCTGTCGCAGCAGAGCACGCAGAGCCTCTGGAGGCGACTGCGAGAACCCTCTGCCGTGTAATGAACTAAAACAATAATTCGTTGAAAGCCGTGCGAGAAATATATTTTGGCACGGCTTGTGTAATCATCATTATTACTGCATCCAATTACGAGCAGAAATGCATATGTTATGCAGTAGCCGCAGAGAAAAATATTTTAGCATTTTTACGATATTCCTTCACATCCGAAGTCGTGATTATCCACATGTCCTTCCAAAATTATAACTTGAAATGTTTACCATCCCCAGTCTTGTATTTTTCACATTTCTCTTTCATTTCAAATACGAGAAAAATTCCTTTTAACAGCTTCGGACTTCCCTATAATCTCAAGTTCATTTCTCTCCTCTTCAATTTTCTTACACTTATTACTAATATACCTTTTCTCATTTTTACTTCAATTTCTATTCATTATCGTTTCTACGTTTTGGTGGCCTTTTTACATGTCAAGTGAAATGTGGTAACACTATTCAAACATCGCATGAAAAACACTGTGCATGTCCACATGTTGAGATCGTTGTCAACCCTTGAACCTCTGAAACGTAAGACCACATCACATTACATGATACGCTCAAAATTTGAGAATAGATTTTTAACGAAAAACTGATGTTTTACAGTTCCAGTACATTCGGAATTATATAGAAAAAAATTTTGTAGCTGCGTCATATCATTTGAGTAACATGTATACCTTAGTTTCCCCTTTCGTCACATACGAGTATTTACGTTAAAAGGAGCATAATTGAAATAGGAGTTTGGCAATTAAAGGGTTAATAGGTGAATCGTATGTCAGACGTCAATGGAAACTACTGCACTTACTTGAGACTCAATTTGTATGATGTAGAGAATTTCGATTCCTTCTGCAACTCTTGGTACTTAAGTACAACGGGAAGTATTGTATTCTGAACATCACCGTCATAGGATTATCCTACAGTTTCCAAAGACCTTACTTGCATTGAAGATACCCCGAAGAAAACATTTCTTCGTTTTCTTGGCCTGGCACACGATTACATAACTTTCATTATTTAGTTCCTTTCACTTTCTGGCAATTAACATGTTTGATTGCTTTTTAGCCTGTAAATTTTGTAAATTGACTCAAGTATTTGTAACATGAATTGCCAACTGCGATTATGTTTTCGGATAGACCAATATTGCTCGTAACCGTTAAATAGGCACGATACTACCGAAAAGCCAAGATAAACAATTGGGATTGCATTACAAGCTAACCTCATTGAATCATCCGATATTTGTACTATTTTAATCCTTTTCTTTCCTTAACATTTGTAATTATGCACCCCGTCTCATTGAAAAACAATATTGTGAGCGAAAAGTAGCAAAGAACTGACGAAATGCGGTGTATTTCACTTTGGCTCGGCTTGAACGTGTGTCAACTCAATGCTGTGCCAGAGTTTTGTAGAAAGTTGGAATTCGATTCAGAAGAAAGAAGTGATTTAACTTTTCAACTTCAAAATGAAATTTGACAGTATCTGATATTTATAAACAAAACACACAAAGTAGTATTGTTTGTTCCTAATGAAACAAAACTTGTACATCTGAATGAAAGCACTGCAATGTGATGAGTTTGACATCGAATTTATTTCTCATACATTTTCTGTTTTTTGTAGGGGGAGGGAGATTTTATGCATGCAAGTAGTTTCGTATGGAAAATAAATAATTTGCAAATGAAAGTGAAACTAAGGCAAACAAGCATTTCTAAAATAGGTTTGAAGACAGCTTGTCAAAAAACATACAGAGGGTAATGTAAATATTGACACTTGAAAACAATTTATTCAAAATACTGTAATTATTACTATTCAAATGAACAGTATTTAGATAATCGATTAAATTTTGTTATGACTTGTACAGGACGCAAAATATATTCATAAAATCTTGTGTTTGAAAAATACATCTGCATTTCTAATTGAATATCACAATTAGAACGCAATCGTTTCAGGTCACCGGTAAAATTCCTGTTTCTGCATAATTTCATTCCGAGAGTACTTATTGGCTGAAATTCTGGAATATTTGCCGTTACACCGTAGCAAAACATCCAAATTTTAATATAAATACGTTTCCAAGATATTGCAATACTAATGTCTCTAATATTTTGGAAAATCAATATTTGCGATCAATAACATGCAATACCAATACCACTTACATAACGAATAAACTGTAATATCGTGTTTTAAAACAATTGTCCTATGTGTGCAAGGAGCTTCAACGCCAGTCAATATCAAAACCAATATATGCGCCCCATCCGTGGCAATACCAATACCTCTAACGCATTCAATATTCTGCAATCTCGTGTTTTAAAAACAATCATCCTATGCGCGCGATGAGCTTCAATGCCAGTCAATATTAATACCAATATATGCGCCCAATCCGTTGCGATAGCAATACCTCTAACGATCTAATCCACGGTAACCTCGTATTTTGCAAACAATCGCAACGCTCGCGTGAGAAGCTTCAATACCAAACAATATCAATACCAATATATGCCCTCATTACGTGGCAATACCAATACCTCTTACGCATTCAATACACTGCAATCTCGTGTTTTTAAAAGCAATCATCTTATGCGCGCGATGAGCTTCAACGTCAGTCAATATCAATACCTCTAACGATCCAATACCCAACAACCTCGTCTTTTGCAAACAACCGCCCCCGCGCGTGAGGAGCTTGCACGCGCCGCGCCGCGCCGCGCCGCCCCGCGCGGCGTCGCGGCCGCCTGAAGGCAGCAAATTGAATCGCAAGGCCCCCGCGGCTTCCTAAGTCAGCGGCATCCGATTTTAAAGCTGCGTTGAGAGACTAAGTCGCCGAGTCAAATTGAATCGGGAGCGGCGCTAGGGGAGAAGTAATCCGCTGTATTCGAAGCGGCTGCGCGACAGACCACCCCGCCCAAGCCCCTCCCCCCTCCCGCTCTCTGCCACCGAAGGCCCTGCCACCCTCTTTGCTCCCTCCGGCGCCGCCCACGCGCCAGCGACCGACGTGAAGGCTGACGAATGAGGTGGGGAGGGAAATGAGCGCAGGGGAAGAAGGAAAACATAAGAATGGACGGGGATTGCGGGGGAGAGAAAATTAGGAGATGGGATGTCAGGATTACAGAAGGAAAGGGCAGGAGAAGTGTAGAATGACGGTTGGGTGCTTGAGGGGAAGGGGGAGGTGAGAAAGAATGAAAGGAAAGCAGGAGAGCAGAAGAGGCAGCAGGGTTAAAGTAGTAGGAAGAGGAAAGGGGAGTGGTTGGTAACTATGAATGGGGGATGTGGGTTGAGCTGGATAAGACCCGTCGTCTCCCTGCAACTGGGTGCAAAAGGTTTTGCGACGAGGCTCGGTCTGTGTATAATCTGTCGTCCTCCGCGGAATAGAGCAGATTCCTTTGACTACATTATTCAACGTTTTAGTGCGCATTGGGATTCAATGGTGTGAAGTAATGTGTTCCGTGTACAGTAGTGCTCTTAACAGTTAAAACGTCGTTTGAACTCGCTTCCATGGGCACATCCACGTACGTTATGTTTACGTGCTTTTAGCTTCGTTCTTGTCACTACTTATGAGAAGTGTCTTATTAAATGAAATTCTTACGGGTCTGTTACTTATGTAACTTATTAGAGACAATACGTAATACATATCGCAGTTCATATGTATTAGGTAGTTCTTTGAGTAAGTACTTCATTAGATCCGGAGTGTTCAGTCGATGATAGATTATTCTGTTTTTCTTACTTTAATGTTTATTTATTGAGCTTATAAACTGAAATTACGTAACTTGAAACTATTCGGTATAAAGAAGCTACAAAATCCAGATTCTGGCTACACCATGTCTCAGAAAAATTATTTTTTACATTTACAACTGGATTTATCCACTTTTTCGGAACCAAGGAGCGGCAATAAGAGTTTTTCTGTCGACAAATCGCCGTTTTCTGACGCACGATTACATCACTTTCTTTTCTTAGAAATTACCTTCGTAAGGGCGAGAAAATAAAAATATGATCATTTTAACCCCACGACATGCAATAAACGTTTGAAACATTTATTTTGACATAACCTGTCTCCGAATAAACTGAACTTAGAATGTATGAGAGCGTAAGTTTCCGCGGTCGGGGTCAGAAGCTACTAGGCATTTCGCCTTGAGAGAGGCGGTCGAAACGTCTGCACCTGTCCCTAGAAAGCGGCGTCTCCCAGACAGCCTAGTAGTTAACAAGTTACAAGGTAGTTGACGTGGGGATGATTCACGTACGGATCAGACCTAGCGTGGAACGCATTCCCAGGTGCGCTAGCCTGTCAATGCAATACGAGAGCGCGCCCTGGGGCGTGGGTGGGGGTAGGGAGGCGTCTTTGGGAACGACGCTAGGATTAGGATTCGGGCGCCTGGGGCTTTGATCGCTGGAGCGGCGGCCGAGTGCCAGGCGCTGGGCGCTGGGCGCTGGGCGCTGGGCGCTGGGCGGTGGGCGGTGGGTGCACGCGCCTGTCAAAGCAGCCCTGGGTCGCGTCTCGGCCACCGAAGGAAACTTCCGCGTCACCGAACACCTCCGGGCCCCATTGGACACGCGAGCGCCCGGGCGCGCTGCCACGTGGCGGCTTCTGGGACCTCCCCTCTCTCCCCACGCGACGGGGCGGAACTTGAGGCTTCATGAACTCGGCGATGCGGCTGCCGTCGGTCGAGCAGTCGCCAGTTTTACTATCACATGACAATTCATTCTAGCTGGGAATTAATTATCACGACTGTCGTTGCTACTACTAAATATATTTTTAGACATCCATCTTACAATCACGCAGCGACACAAATGTCTAAAGAACCGTATGAAAAAGTTCCCATCCTTTTTAAAAAAAATCTCCCCCCCCCTTTTTTTTACCATGACGAGCAGAAACGATAGCTCATAAAGAGAGAGGCTAGCGTACGAGGCTAGAGAATGGCAGGAAGTAAGAGATGGATAATGTGCCAGTAAGGGCGTGAGGGCTTGCGCGAATGGGCTAGTAGGCTTGCGCCAATTTTTTGTTTGATTAGCGTTTCCGGGCGCGACTCCTTCTAAGGTCGTTAGTCCCGTAAGATTAGTGCATGCTTTCCTTTGGAAGTGGCTGTGATATTCCCCCGCTGAATGGCGACATCAGGAGCCGACGTAGCCATCGGGGGTTTTCGACCAGGTATCTCCCACCAGCTGGGCGCTGCCCCGGCCGGGACAAGGTCTACGCTGCTGGCCCGTTTTCCATCATGTGTGGTAGTGTTGTGCACGTAAGTGATGGTGCGTAAGTAGTGAGGAAGGGACAAGGAAGAGAAAGAGAAAATCGCGTGCGGTCCATGGTCCGTTTGTTAGGGTACTGCTCCGACATGCACAATCCTTCTCCAGATGGCGGCTGAATTAAACCCAGCTGAGGAGCTAGTGTTCGAAATCCTACCACCGTCGGGGCTCGAACCTCCCGGCGAGCGGGGGCAATGGGCGCGGTCACACGGACGCGACGACGTGTGGTGCGTTTGGAGCGGCTTGGAAGGCAGAGGAGTGAATTAATAGGTTGGCAGGGAAAGACGGGACGGAAAACGGAGGCGTTGAAGAATGGGAACTGTAGGGACACGGAAACAACAGGTTGGCGAGCAGGGCGGGGGTGGAGAGATCGGCGTGAAGAGGAGGGGAGAAGAAGAATAAGAGGTGTTTCGGAGGACGGGAGAAGAGATTTGATGGAATCTGGATGGGCGAGGCAGGCCATGGAATGGTGAGTAAGGAAAGGGGGGCTACTTTGAGGCGTAGTAGATCTAGAGTCCGGCGCGTGTTGATTGATTGATTAGTAGTTCCGGGCTCGACAACTACAAACGTCATTAGTCTCGTAAGTAAACTGCATGATTATATCGCTGGCCACGAATGTTCCCCGCTGTCTAGCGAGATTCAGCGGCAACCCTTCATCGACTTGCGCGAATTTTTCTCAACCAGGTGTCTTGCACCAGCGCGGCACAGCCTTAACCGGGACCAGCTCTATGCTCCCAATTGTTCTTTAGGCATATGTGATAGTGTAGTAGTTGTACGTGTACGTCTGTGTAAGTGGAAAGTTTACGGCAAGGAAGACGACAAGGAAGACGACAAGGATCGAGTGGTCCATGGTCCATTTGTTCGGGGATTGAATTGAAGCCGTATTTTACGTGGCGAGACTCAGGCCATGAGGCCTGCTCTTCCGTCTGACCACGCAAATTTCGCTATGCTCCTTTCACCTAGCAGAGAAAGGAGGCATTTTTTGGGCGACGAAACAGAAGATTTGAATTTAGCTGAGACAGTTCATTTAGGCTATTACATGGAGTAAATTTACTAACATGGGACAGATGGCTTTACGTCCCATCTGAAGGAAGGCGTACGGATTTTGTTGTCCATGGCATCGACCGGGTTGGAATCCGAGAACTTGGGTACTGATCCGTCCCAAGATCCATCCGACCCATTCGCCAGAGGTTGATCAGAGAAACCACGGAAAACTAATTACCCATGGAGTGTGGAAGGAGCGAGGACAACAGAGTCGAGGTAAGGATATGGTGAGCGGAAGGCTGAACGCGAGACACTTCAGCGTTCTGCGTAGCAGAGGGCGTGCGCGGGGAGGGGCACTGGTGCTCGGCGCGAGTAGTGGCGGGGCGGGGCAGATCAAGTGCGAGGGATAGAGACGAGGAGGGAGACGAGCGGGAGCGGGCGGGGCGGAGAGGGCGAGCAGTCTGAGCGAGCAGCCGCGAGCGCGGCGAGGCGGTCAAAGGCCGAGTCCCGAGTTCGGAGAAGACTCGAGCTCGTGTTTGCGCCGTTTAATCCCCTTGCAGGTTTCACTTGGCTCCGAGGCAGGCAGGCAGTTATTCGCTTTGCACGCACTGCTCCAAACGCTCAACTGCGCGGCTTCGTGCGGATGAAGCTATCGAGGTTCTTCAAATTAACAAAGCAATCTCACTAGAGTGAAGATAAAATTGGCTTTTTCCCTGACATCATGCTCAACTGAACAACGCGTTTCGTGATCGTAATTTATCTTTTCTAGTGCACGAATGCCCGATAGAATATAGTTTGTAAAATATTACTCACTATGATGAATCCGTGGTGTAGGTTGGTTTTGGACAATGGGTTATCTCCTGAGATATAGTGTGGGAGGATGGAATGGATGATTTTTGCATGCCTTTCATCCGTCCCTATTAAAAGAAAATAATAAAGTATTTTATTCTTAGGAATTCAATCTTCATGACTGGCCGATATGCCTTGTAGCAACTGTAACGTCTATGACCAGAAGGTACTACAGTTCAAGTCCCGACGGTGAAGGAATTTCTGTGGCTTCTCCCATCAACGCAAGACAAACGCCAGAGCACCGCCATCTCGCAAACTAAACATGATGAGAGCTATGATCATAGAGTTCAGGGGTCCGTTAACACGAAATAACCAATGAATTGATATTTAGTATTTATGTACGTCATGTTCCGCTTCCACGATTTCAAACGTTTGAAGACATGCAGCTGATGCCCATTCATCTCGGAAAGGCCAGCTACATGTAATCATATTAACTACAGTTGCACAAATGTAAGAATTGGGACCAACTATACCCGCTGCAGTGACCTGCGTTAAACTTGCATCTCACTAGACTAAACCGATCGCGTCGGATCACCCCCCTTCCCGTCAGGTTGACTCCACCATCAGAGGGCTAATAAGCGACGATCCACCTACAAGTAGTAGGTCGCCCACTTGAGCACCTCTGTTATAAACGACGCTTAATATAAACTCCACATGAAAAATCACATTTTCGTACATACAAAAGATTTACATCACGAGTGTTTCAAACTGTCACTTTTACTGCTACTCACACCGAGTCTGAAATGACATCGCTTGAACCTAATTTTGCTGATGTTATTCCGTACTGGTCGATGTTTCGACACGACGGGCAGCTGCTGCCCTCATCAATCAGGGTGCCAACACAAAAACGCAATTTACACCGCGAGGGGGGGGGGCTAAACGCCAGCTCAACGGGCGCGGACTACCGCCGGCCTTTCATTTCGCTGCATTAAACACCCAACACCATGGAACTTATTTTCCCGAAGTCTTATTTTCGCGCGAGCGAGAACAAAAAAATAACAGACTTATTTCCTTGTCGCGAGGGTCGAGGGGGCGTGGCTGGGATGAGAAATTTGTTTTTAAACCAGGAGATTTGGCAACTGTCGGAGGGCGCGCTTTGAGGGCCTTCGCGGGAGGAAGGAGGGAAGGGGGCGACAAAGACGAGGATTCGAAGGGCGACGCGACATGGGGGCGAAGCGGGTCGCGCAGTTTCGAGGATTCGTGAAAGTGGTGGGAGTAATCGTGGTGTGCGCGGGAGAGAGAAATCAGAAAGTTGCCGAAACGAATAGATTAATGACTGTTAGTGATTACGAGCGCGTTACTACAAGGGTCATTAGTCCCGTAGGTGTAGTGCTTGTTTTTGCTCCGCACGTGGCGGTGGTCTCCCCCGCTGTATGGCGAGATCCGGTGCCAACCTACCGTTTTCTCCACCTGGTATCTCCCTCAAGCGAGGCAGCGCCCCAGCCGGGACAAGATCTGAGCTACCGACCGGTCTCCCGGGATGTGAGGTTGTGTAGTGCATGTTAGTGTAAATGTGTGTGTCAGGAGTGAGGTTAGGAAAAGGAAAAGGAAGGTGAGATCGCGCGCGGTCCACGGCCGGTTTGTTTGGGTACTGCTCCGGCATTCGCCTAGTGTTGATTGGAGAAAACACAGAAAACTATCGATCAGCCGAAGCGAATAGAAGAGTGTACAAAGAACAGAGCGGAGTAAGTGCAGGTTAATTGCAGAGAAATTAGAAGCCAACAATAGACTAATTGAGGGCTAACTGAAATCTAGAAGCAAAGTAACTAAAGATTAACTGATGTACAAATGCCGGCATGCTCCAGACTTAATGCAGACCATCTGTAACTAAACTGTAGGTATAAAAGTAATAGAAGCTCTTGAGTTAATGAATGTACAAAGAAGAAATTAAAAACATATGGCGCGGAGTAAGGTAAACAACTCATTGACCTCATTATTCAACATATGAAATGTAGTACAGGTTGATATTTCTATTTAGATGAGACACGATAAACATCTTTAGTGTGAAGTTGACAAATTAAAAATTATTCAAGGAAGCTAGAATTAAGGGATACGATGAGATAACAATATGAAGGTGGCAAACATAGAAATATGAAAAATCATATGTTGTAGCTTTGATTCAGGAGGATTTGAGCTCACGAATCTAATAACATTTTATTCGAAGATAATGTATAAAAGACATATTTAAGTGAAAATCAGAAGGTAAAAAATACACGAGTCTCCGAAGATTCAAGAGGAAGCGAAAGACAAAAATAAAGGAGATAATACAAAAGATTCCGCTACAACTCTCGATCAATATTGGTTCAAACAAAAAATATAGATTTGAATTTTACCTACTGAACTTCGAATAGCACAATGGCATGATACATTGTAATAATACGATCCAAATTTCTTTCCCCGATTCTTTTCTATTCTGTTATTACTTTCTCGGATACGTTTGTATATACAGAGTAATATGCGTTGTATAGAGAAAGTTATGAAATGTTGCGGAAAATCTATTTCGAAATTTCAACCGAAATACACATTTTAGGGTCCCCTGAGAGCGAAACTTTTTTTCAAAACGTTCGTCCGTCTGTGCATTTACGCTTGAAGTATTCGCAGGTTCTTGTTTCCAAAATGAATATTACCTGGTCGATCTGGGTCGGATCAATTTTTTCCAATTTTAAAAAAACATTCTTAAAAATTTTTGTGTATATTATATAAAACCCCCACGACATTTTCAAAATATTTTTAAAAACGTCTCCGACTTTTTTCCTTAAATTTCTCAAAAAACAGAGTCAAGTACGCTTATGAAGATGATATTGGTCACATTTTCACACTTAACTCTGAATTTTCATAAATTGCAAACGTTTGGATTTTTTGTGGCGTCTTTTTGCAATTATAAACTTGAAGATATAGATGTTTACTTCAAATGAAATTTGTCATCCATAGCGAGTTCTTTCATTAATGTCACGTACATTTGTTTGAACATTTTAGTAGTTTTTACGCAATCTTGAGTGCAATATGTCAATTTTTAAAAATTATAAAAACATTGTTTTCTCGAATACGGCTCCAATTTTGTTTTACTTTTGATGGATATTGTGTAAAATGCCCTCTATTTGATGACATACTACTCAATTCTTTTGTTTTTGCAAACATTACAAAAATGTAATTTTTAGACATCTCTTACGTCATTAATATTAACATTAGCAGCAATTTGTTGACATTTTTATATTTATGAGTGCAAGTACATTAAACAATATGAAATAAAGTTTCTCGAAAATTGAACAGTTTTCTGACAAAATGAGATAAAAATTCCAAATTTGCTGAAACGCTCAAACGCCATTTTCTAAAAACTGCTCCTAATTTTTACTTCAAACACTTCGTACGGATGTTGTTTAAAAATACATGCTACTAACTTGCTTAACAATAATAATTGAGTCAATAAACGCACAAGGCAAGTAAATTCATGTTTCAGGAGTATTAAAGTGCACAATTTGCTTCTGAGTAAATGATTGCAAATCACCGAAAATGAACTTGCAAAAACCTTCCACCGTGAGTCACGAAACAACGTCCGAAAGAGAGCGTGTGTGTCCGCTACACATGTAGTGCGGTGGCGAAGGCAGATTAAAATGAAGTGCCGCCTCCCATTTCCAGGAGATTACCGCATTATGTTTTAATGCGGCGCGTTCTTTCGCCCCACGCACGCACGCACGCACGCAATGCTCTGACCACAGCGGACAGCCCGGCCGGCAGTCTACAACAGCGGAGCTCACCCTGCACTTAGGAACAATGGACGCCGCGGCCTGTGGCTAAGGCACTTCCCTCTAAACGGAGACCGCGACGTTAAAATATGCCAGCTCGTATTGTTACCTTGTTGGACCAAAGAACATTTTATTTCTTGGGTTTGAGCTTTAGAAAATGTCTGAGAAAAAGTCTCAAAATACAATAGAATTTTGGAAACTCCTACGCCAACAATCAAAACCTTTACAATACTTTACTTCATAATCTAACGGAGATCTCGTTCTAAAAAAATGTGAATACGGCAATAATGCTAGAACAGCATGTTTATTCAGAGGAAGGTGCAAACTATTTGATCTTTGGAGAAAATGTTGATAGACCATTTCCGTCTGCTGTGTGCTTTCCGAGCAAAGTGAGAGAAGTCGCACCCGAACCGTAGGTGCTACGTGCGCTAATTCGCGCCCGAAAGGAAAGGAAAAGAGATTAGGTGGACGTGGCGGGCGGAATCTTGAAATTCTTTACTCTATATCTCTCTTCTTGTTCCTTGTTGGATAGATTATTATTATTATTATTATTATTAAAATTATTATTATTATTATTATTATTATTATTATTATTATTATTAGCCAACTAAGATCCCATTAAGGGCAATGTCCTTCTGCATTTTACAGGAAATGCAAATGAAGTGACAACTTTGTAAAAGTTTTGCTTAAAAAAGTGCAGTGTTATTTTCGGTTTCTGACACGACAGAAAATGGATTTGTGAAAAGTGAATTAATAGATTTTAATTTCACAATAAAGTATAATAATATATCTTCAGGTTTTCATACTATAATTTAATGAAATTGAGAAGAAGTATCTGATACCAGAAAAAATGTATCATGAAATAGTTGAATAATATTGTTTGTGTTCAAATAATTTTCTAATACAGCTAATTTAACATCACATGATTGTCTTTAATACGAAGACCATGTTATTGCATTTCCGCTACAGTAAAGATTGATACAACCTTTGACTCGCAGTGTTGGGTACATAAATTTCCGTTATATCAGCCTGTTTTAGCATCGGCCATTAGTGAATGCGTAAACGTCCTAACCTCGGGTAATGTTGATAATTCGTGAACGTTGTGTTTACGGGTCTTGTCATCGAAAACAGCACCAGAGGCTCTCTGATAGGGATCGTTACATGCTGTGTACTTAATGAAAATACAGGTGCATTGCTGATCCATTGGACATGATGTTAAATTCAACACAAATACAAAACTTAGGCAAAATTGGTCAGTAATGGTGTGCCATTTAAAATTATCAAACGAACCGTAAAATCTGAAAGAATGAATGGTTATGTTACATCTGTCATCTGATCCAGGGTTAGTGATAGAAATAGGGACACTGATCTAGTTTCGCGAATGGAAGTGCTGACCGCGAGCATCATGACAATAGAGCAAGTGAAAATGAATTGAACTTGAAGATCCCTCCCCTTGTTAAATGAGAAAAAATGCGTTAGACCCTTACTCTTGCGTTCGGCCCTTGTCAAACTAGAATGTAATACACGAATGAAACATTGAGCGATGGATGAAAAATAATGAATGAAGAATAATAAAGGTGTAAATAATGAATGAGTGAGAATTAATTAAACTTAGTAATAATGAATGAAATTTGAAGGTTTAAATTATACCGAATTAATAACTGATCGAGTTAAAAAGACATGAACGGAGAAAAAATACATGAAAGAACTGTGACAAATATCCAATCAAGGAGAATCAATTAAATAAAAATTGCATGAATACGCGAAGTAAGCATGTAAATATTAAAATGACGATTAGTGAAAAACAATAAAAATAAAAGGTGGGTGAAAAACTAGTGTGACCACAAGCACATACTTTCTCGCATTGTTTAAATAACTTTCGCAATTTTTCAAGACAGTGAGTTCATCAAAACATGGATGGATGCGCAATTCTTTCCTTTATGAATGGAAATTATTTAAAGAAAACATTTGGAGCAGTGTTTGAGAAATATTGTTCAAAAATTCTAGTATTTACGAAAATCTATTTCTACTTCCGAAAAATTGTTAACATCTCTTTATTGAAAGATCTATCACAGAACAACGACATTTCATTAAACAAAAATATTTATATTAATACTGTCGTTGTAGAAATGTGAAATAGATGTGCACTTTTGATAAATATTGAAAACTCATAGTTAAACACGAAAACTCGCACGCAGCTTTGCAATATTTTAAACGTCTTGTGTTCTATTCAGAAGAAGTAGCTTAAAGAATTATTTTGGCTCTTTCTTTAAAAAAGAACTTGAAGCTTCTTGTAAAGTGCAAACAATCAAAACCACTACTTCAAACTTCGCAGAGCCTCCAGCTCGTCCAAATAGATCGAAGAATATTATTTTAAGGATAAAAATCGTTGATTGGGGATTAGGAGCTAGCGTGATCGTAGACCGGGAGACGAACAGACAGACAGATAGACAAAGACAGTTTCACGAACTATTTGTTATGAAGGCAGGCAAAACGTAGATTTCGACTACATAGTATTAGAAGATTATTTATTATGGTTCAAGGTATTCAATTAGAATAGTTTACGGGTCCATGGTACGTACATGAATTTCATTGTTTTAGGTAATTTTTAAAGATTCAAATTTACTTATTTACTCCATGAACTAAATTTCAATTTGACTCGATACGTCTTTTCATATATCCCTCCCATACTTGCCTTTCATAAATCCCTCCACAAGAGAACAAGAGTACCATTCAAAAGTTTTCATATTTTCTTCGTAACGACGATCCTCTCGATCCAGGTAAGTTATGCAGTTCATATCGAATTCATATCGAAGACAATAACAAGCAATAACTTATCGGTAAAAAATAAACCAATAAATAAATAATAAAGAAAAATAAACACAAACTATAAATATCCACTTTTTTGCTACCAAATTCCCACAACACGGTTTTTTTAATTGAAAAATCGCCTATTTTTGTCGCAGAATTACAGTATATTTTCTCTTCTGCGTAAGTCAGTAACAATCAGAAAGTAAAATTAATGACGAAGGAGAAAATGGACGAAGAATGCAAAACAACGTCAAATAAATGAATGATGAAAGAATGAATAAATGAATGTTGGGTGAACAAATGAATGACTGATGATGGGCGAATAAATGAACGATGAATGAATACACAAATGAATTTATGCATAGTTAATTGAATTGTGATTGATGGATGAAAAATAGATTTAATAAAGGGTGAGGGTGAAGTGCGGGTGAGGTGCGGGTGAGGTGTGAGGGAGGTGCGGGGGAGATGCGGATGAGGTGTGGGTGAGGTGCGGGGGAAATGTGGGTGAGGTGCGGGG
>BOPP01000199.1:328533-344482 GCA_017312745.1 Gryllus bimaculatus
AGGTGCAAGGGAGGTGCGGAGGTGGTGTGGGGGAGGTGCGGGGGAGGTGCGGGTGAGACTCACCGTTAATCTCCGCCTCGGGCACCGGAACGTCGCAGCGGCGGCCGGTGAAGCCAGGGGTGCAGTTGCAGGCGACCACCGCCGACCCCACGTGCCTGCAACACACCGCAACACACACCAACGTTACTATTACTACTTACATATTTTATCCTGACGACCTAAAATGATTGAACATAAACATGAGAATGAATGAACGAGGTTGCAGGACAAAATGTCTACTTCAAAATGTCCAGTTATAGGTTCATCTCCTGAAATATCCAATGAATAATACCCACCACAAAACGCCCAGAGTAAGAAATTTCTGATAACAAAAATGTGTCTCTGATATTAGGATTCATTCACACTGTAAGAAAAGAATATACTTATATTGAACTGTAGTGGAGTATTATTAACGTTGTTACACCAATTACAAGTTCCAAATTTTTGCTCACATGCGAGAACATTTAATTTACTTTATTAGATACCTTATATTTGATATGAAACGCTAATATAACACGGATTAAAATTTCAAGATAAAAGATTATTCACTCTCCAGCGGCTGCAAAATATAAAAATTTCCAATGCGTTAGCTTCAGTATTTTGGAATGCATTTTTGAAATTTTCGTTATCGTGCATTTCACGACCTTACATCATTCTCAAAATGGTCAGAGCAGTACTTCAAATATCTCGTTATCGCGCAATTGATGGTTTGGCATTTTAACAAATATTTTCTCTAAACCAAACGCTAGAAGAAAGGATTTCATCGTTATCTCTTTAAAACTACACAAGAAAAAGGTTCTTCTGAGGATATATTTCATATAAGAACGTAGTTTCTTTGCATATTCTTTATTGTGAAACCTCACAATATGAGCGGGCAATATTCCAGTAAAGAATATTATTCACTTTCCTGTCACATGTAAGAATATACGAAACCTCGTCGAGCAAAGTGCTGTTTCATTTTTAACATAGCGTATAATGAAACTTTTTTCATAGCAAACAAGCCCGCCTCTCCCCTCCACGGTAACTTCATATTTTGCCTCTGAGAAGCGTCTTGTGACTTGCGCACTTTTCTCTCTAATCCCAGCGCTCTCTGAAATCTTGCTCTCGCTTCCTTCGCAACAATTAAATCTCACGGCGGCTGGCAAAAAGACAGACGCACAAACACACATAAATACATACACACGTGCACGCACGCACACGCCGCCTTCGCCGCCACTGCGTGTGCTCTGAGGGAGATACCAACCTTATCCGACAGGGGGCGCGCTCACGAGACAAAAGGAGCATTAGAACAAGCTCAACGCACTTCTGACGAGAGTGCAAGAGAACGGCGCAAACACGGCTGTTTTAGAGTGAAATATGTAACATTCATTGAGATAGCACGTTCTAACATCCTCTCATTAAGGCAAGCGAACACGGAGTTCACTTCTAAGAGGACTGAGGTGTAATAGCTGTGTCACAACCATCGTTAGAATTTGTATACACACAATTTACACATTTGTTACTTTTGAGGTACAATAAAAGTTATTATATATCGGCAAAGTATGTTTGCTAAAGTGATTTGAAACATATGAGATTATACCTATTTGACCACATTTCCTGGTCTGGTATTCGTAATTGAGGCAATTTTCACATTACAGGAAAAATTACTTTTAATATTTGTAATCTGTTCCATATTAAAATTAATCTTAGATTTAATCTTAGATTGTTTTCAACGTTTTGTTCAATTTGAGTAAGTAGAGTATAGAAATAGATAACGATTTATCTCCCCAAGTTGTTGCCAGGTTTACGATTACTTCTGAAGTTAAACGGAGATTTACGCGGGGAAAAGTGTATTAAGGGATAAAATACACTATTTCACTTTCAAACATTTAAAACTGGGCTTTATGAGACATTGCTTCCTAAATGAACTCTTGGCAGAAACGGATTAAGAAAATTACTTTCAGAAATACAAAATGTTACTGAATATATTTAGGTTGCTATTGAATGGGACCTGGTAAAAGATGATTCATGGACGAGGGAAGTCGTATGTTTGAGTACCGTAGGTGCCAGAATTTTTGACACCACCTAAACATTAAAGTTCAAGTTGTATACTACCTGGATATGACTGATAGAGACCAGCTGCTCTGATTCGCTTGCGTAGTTTCCTCTGATTAATACCAGGCGGGTGCCTTAGCAACGGTATCTACAACAGTCTGACCGCACGAAATATTCCTTCCCTTTCAGCCCTCGTTTTCTCTCTAGTCTCTCTTAAGAAAGGTGCCCTCAACCTCATGTAGCTTAAGTTCCATCGACCGAGAAAACATCCGACAAAAGACCGATATCCAGTAAGCAAGGGCAAGAAATCACCCGAGAAAAGAAATGTCTGATGGTGGGATAATCGACGAAAAGGAAAATAAATATTAACATTAATTCAATTAGTTGTTTCTGCAACCACTAGAGATAACGATATTAATATTAAAGTAGTTGTTTGGAGTTCACGAGGAGACACATACGATAGTTATGACTGTCGCATTAAAATTGTGATGCATCTAACATTTTGCAATTACTGCTAATTTACGAGCAATTGCTAGTCTTTCTCCAAAATCCTATGACGGACGTAACAGTTAAAGGTTGAGAAGAAACGAGCATACTTTTGATGTTGGACTCCGAGTTTCCTCTCGCAGCTAAAACTCTACCTTAACGAAGTGTTTGTAACTCTGATGACTAAACACTCTAACTTCGATGTTTCCGAAGTTATCAAACGGTAGGTCAGCGAATACAATGGTTACAAAAATTGTGGATATCCCAGTTTGCGTGTTACTTCTTAAAATTCGAAAATGATTACTACAAGGCTGCATTATTAGTTTTAAGATTTTACCTTCTAAATTATTACAATTATTTTCTAAATCAATGTGTGTGTATATATATATATTGTATTTAACAATATTAAATTAAATAAGTTGATAACTAAAGAAAAAGCCAACGATATAAGTAATGTAAGGCAAAATTTACTGATAGATATTTTACTGTCTTACTGAACACGCTGTATTCAGAGCAACGTGTTCCAGAAAATGTCGGAAGCATAATGAAAGACATTTTATTCCCTTCCTCTGACCCCATTTCTGTCTTCTGCAGCCCAAACAATCGAAACTCCCCATAAGAGCATTACGTTACACTAGAGCGTGGACTAGGTGTCAATCTTTGTTCCTAGAGGCTACCCCGAGCGGACCACATTTTTCGACCAACCTGGTCTAGAGTGTGTTCTTTCGTAGAGTCAAATTTGAGATACATCACACTTGAACAAGTTGAAAATTAGAGTTCTATATGAGTATGAATAATCATGTTCTAGACATTCAGAATTTGTGCATTCCTTTCTGGTACGTTATTACTAACAAGAACTTCAGTACTATAAAAGAAAGACATTACTTAGAAGAGAAACATTCATATTAATTTAACATTTAATATTTCCTATAAATTGTAAATGCGATGATTTACTCGTATGAATATTTTATTATTAGCAATATCAAAGTTCAAATAACATTCAAAGGAATTTAAGTCAGTCGTAATTATTTTTTTACGGTTACAGTAACATTCGTTTCCTGCAACACTTTTTCAATCTACTATAACTATGAAGACGATGATTTTCTCTGATATTTTTTGTTAACGAGTTCAATCTTCAAAAACGTTCTAAAGGATTTGACTAATTTATGATTTTTAATTTTAATGTAACATGTACTCAATTGTAAGTAATACTTGCATAATCATAATTAATAACCTAGAAAGTAATATAGAAACTGATATCTTTTAATTGGGAAGCTTATCCTCTCATTTAAATCTCTTGAGATGCAAAAAATATGAATCGTTACATTAAGTAGTAATATTTAAAACCGTTGGACGTTATAATGAGAGAAAAAAATAATATGTTAGTTGGATACTTTTAATAGTGCTTGTATTTCTATGTAATTGATAGCTGAATAACTGCAATTGAAACGGAGGTGAGGCCGAACATTTGGAAACTATTTCAAGTTTCTAATTACACCATAACTAGAGTGTTATTTGATATCAGAGTTTCAGAGGTACAGAATTCTCGCTCTCTCGGAAGAGCAATACACGAGACGCGAAACCCTCCGCCCGTCTAAGCCCCGCTCCGCGGAGGTTGCAAAAACACTTAGGGCAGTCGGCTACCCGATAACGGATAGGACGTGGCCCCCAGGGCGCGATTCCCAGCGGCGCGTCTTATCAGAGGCGACGGATAATTCGCCCCCAAACAAAAAATACTGCTGCGGCAGTTTGCAGCCACCTTATTTTCCCTCTCAGAGGTCACTCGGATCGCACGTCTCCTTTAGGGCGAGCCGGCCCCCTCTGGTCGCCCCCGACGCCCTGCATCGCCTGCGCTCTGCCCGCGCTCCGCCCCCGCCACGCCCCGCCCCAGCTCTATTCCACTCCGACCTTCTCCGCCCCACCCCCCCCGCTCCGCACCCCGCTCCGCCCCGCTTCGCTTCGCCCGACCCCGCTGCCACTCCGCCATCGCATCGTTCCCACTCAAGTGCCGCTCCGTTCCCTCCTCCATTCCCCCCCCGACACCGCTTCACTATAGCTCAGCAGCATTCTACCCGACGACTTTGACCGGGAAGTTCTAGGGATTGAATGCCGGTTTTCGACTCTACACAACTAGCTCAAAGGAGAATTGTACCGGCCTGATCGATAGTCTTCCGTGACTCCTCGGATCTGTACCAGGCGAATGTCTGGTGCAATACCTAACAAACGCACACGATAATTTCTTCATCTTCTTTGTTCTATTCTCACCTGTTACGTACACATACTCTCACTTACATGCAATAGACGAACACGCGTGTCTCGAGACTAGCTGGCAACGTAGAGCTTGTCCTTCCTGAATCGGCGGCCCGCCTGGTTAAAACTGGAGAGTGCCCAAAGCACACGTGTAAGTCGGCTTTGGATCTTACCACACTGCGTAGAAGGAACACCGTCACCCCAGGTCAAAACCTTCATAACATTACATTCAAATGGAAAATGGAGTTAGCAGTAGACGTGCTCAGAAGCACAGTCCTTACACGCTGCCTCCGTTCTCCATCCGTTTCGCTATCCTCCTACAATATTATTGTTCTTCATCTCTCCACTTCTCCTTCCCGTTTCCAGAATAGCTACGAGTATCACTGCCTCTATGTCTCCTGCTCCATCGCCCCTTTCTTTCCCTACCAACCCCGCACCACAACTTCACCAGTCCCTTTTTATGACTTCCTCGCGCTCTCATCTACACCATTTTCTTCTCCCGCTTCCCTAAGTGAAACCTTTTACCGCTTTCTTCTTTCACCATTTTCTCTAAAGCCCCTTCCTACACCCACTTTCACATTTCTCCCTCTCCAAAATCATCATCACTCTGCTTCTTGCTGTACTCTCTGTTGCGACCTCCGTCTCCCCTGCACGCTCTCATTTACCCAAGCATACCCGCCAGCGGCCCCGACAGTGCCCGCGCCAGCATTACCACTTGCATTAAAACATTGTTCACCTTCCTGTCAACGACCCCGTTGCTGTTGCTTCACGTCCACGCCAGCGTCTTTGCTAGTGTCTTTCCGAGCGTTTCCGGAAACGTCGACTCAAATCTCCCCACCAACGTCCATCTCATTACTCCTGCCAACATCCATCCCATTGCCTTCGCCAACGTCCATCTCTTCGCTCACGCCAATGTCCATCCCATCGACCCCGTAAACTTGGCATTGCCCGCGAACGGTCATCTCGTCGTCCCCTCCAACATCAATTCCATGTCCTCCTCCAACGTTCATTCCATTGCCCCCGCTAACGTCTATTCCATCGTCTCCGTCAAAGCCAATCCTATCTCCCCCACCAACGCCCATCTGCTCTCTCCCACCAACGCCCATCTGCTCTCCCTCACCAACGTCCATTCCGTCGCCCCCTTCAACGTTCATTCCATCTCCCCCGTTAACATATATCCTTTCGCCCTCGCCATCATTGTCATCAGTCGCTACGACCCACCAGCATCCCGGCCAAAAACCGCACCAGCGTCCTCCAGAGTTTACATCATAGTCCTCACCAGGATCCCCGCCATCGAAAACACTATCATCCCCACCAGCGCCCAGTGGACTTTCTCAATAGCGATCCCTCCTCCGTTTCCTCTATCGTTCTAGCAAAAGTCTGAACCCTCCACTCCCCCTCTCCTCTCCGCCGCCCCTCTCCGCTCCCTCCTGGCCCTGCCGCTGCGGAGCCAGCTTCGCCTCGTCGCCCCTTAAACCATCGAGATCTCCCGATTAACCGACGCGGCCGCGTGACGTAAAAAACAATTACCGCGGACACTTTCATTTAAACCGACTTATTTCGCACTTTACGTGTTAAGTTCCAGAAGCACGTCGTGTAATTCCGCCGATGGCCGCGGGCGGCGCCCTCCTCGCCACCCGTCTGAATTTGAGAGAGAGAGAGGGAGAAGGTTCCTCAGCGAAGCCCCAGTGTAATGGGCGAGGACCGGCCGCGACCCGTTTTTCTTTATCGTCGGTCCAAAAGTTAAGTAGAACGGCCCATAAAGATTATCTAATGCATTATATAGGGGGAAGAGTGCATGATATTTTTGGTGAGTGCCCCACAATGGGTTCCGAAGCTTTTAAGTGTTGAAGGAACGCGGGTTTTAAGAACAGACAAGTTATGAGTTAACAAGGAGAAGTAATATCACTAAATTTTACAATTGTCATATTTTTAACAACATTCTATGAGTAGTTGAACTTAAACAATCACCCAATTAGGAGTTTATCAAATGTAAACACATCGATAATATGGGAACACAAAAAGAAATTGCATGAACAAGAACGTAGAAGGTGAAAAGAATTCAGTTGCATTACATTAATATTATATCGCTTGTCAATTACTTTTTTTTTAATTACTGCTACCGAATAGTACACAGTTTGCAGTTAAATATATTTTATCTTATTATTCGAACAATTCATGAAGACCAATGAAAAGTTGAATGAGAAATGAGTTTCACATTAGTGTTTGCTGCGCGTGTAACATGGATGCGTGACAATTATACTCGAAATAGCTTTCGCTAGAAGGACAATGAAGGGTGCAATCGAGGGACACATGACACCTTCATCATGAATATTGAAGGTAAGGATTGATGCAATTTATTTTTGGGACGATCCAAAATGAACCTTACCAACTAATATCAATCAATCCGCCCTCAATTTTACCTTCTCAGATAATTTCATTCCAGACATCGAAGATTATTTTCCTCAATATCGAATTCCAACGTAATTCTAACAGATTTCTGTAGTTCAATACAAATATCGAATATTCTGCATTCAGCTATATTATATGATTTATTCTGATTGTTTTTACGGCAGAATCATATATGTTATTGTTGCTTTCTATGAACATTAACAGATACAAGCTAAACAAACAAAAACATAAAAAAGGAATAATATATAAAACATGTATCTTAAAAAAATATTATTAACTATATTGAGATATATATTTTCTCTGTTCCTTCATACTGAAACTAGGCAAGATTTCCTATGAAAACAGTAAGGTAGAAAATTTGTCTAGCTGAAAGATACATGTTAAATACAACTACAACAATGTCAAATAACTGATGTTTTATTCTTTCTGATAGTTTGATTTTCATCATGAGTGCAGTTCAAGTTTATTAAATGATATTAAATATATAAAATCACAATCAATTGCAAAAGTGTGTCAACGATGTCAACCTCCTCTCAAGGACAGACTTTAATAGAACAAAGGAACGTAATAAAGCGTTGTGTTAGACATTATCTCTCGCTTTTCGTTTGCAAACGTCTTAGATTTAATTTTGTTTCGCTCAGACGATCAGTAGACAGTTGTTCGTCGCCGAAGGAAATACTGCTGGCAATAAAACGTCCCATCTCTCAATGTCACCTCGCTGCGACATTTAATTAAAGGGCCGTCTAGTTAAAACGTTATCTTGGCTTTGCTGCTTCGATTTCCGAAGACGCGAAGCTTTGAAATGAGGCGTACGTCTGCTGATAGAACGTAAACAAAATTCTGCGTTGCAGATCCTATTGAGGCCAAAGAAATGAGATTCCAGAAATTCCTGGCAGCTTCTTCTTTCCGCTGTTTTTAATGACCTGCAATTCTTGTCATAATGATTCGTAATTCGCTAAAAGTAACCAACGTATAAACGGGAAAAATAATGTATTGAAAGTCCAAGGTAAAAGTACAAGAATTGACTGTTCATATATAGAGAAGGAAAAAAAGATTACAAAAAATGTGTCTGTAAGTGTGGAGTTACATGGAAATTTTTAATGATTATATAGCTAGTCAAAAATTTTGGTACATATTTAGAAAATATAGTGCGCCAGGAAATTCTCTACGTACTGCGTCGAGTCAGGGCCTCCTATTAGAAATTGCATTTTCGTTCGTAACAAACAGATCGCTGCGAAATAAGAGAAGGGCACAGCTTTTCCAGTATCTGAAATGATTTGTTGAGTGTGGTATTTACGTTTTCTTTTCTTGCACGCTGCTACCAACAAAATTTTTGTTGCAAGCAAGTTTGTGTCACTGCGGAATGCACTTTGTTGGGTCTCAGTATGAACCTTACAAATAATTTTTGCTACGTTCCACACTTGTTTCTAAATATAACCGCTTTATTTAAAACCTTGCTTTAGAGTATTACTTCTAAATAGATTCAAGAAGAAAAGCATGAAATGATTCTCTGAATCTGTTTGGATATTTTCGAAGTGATCTGTCAACCTCGTTATTAAATTTCGCTCTGAAACAGATCTTTACATGTGCCTGCATGAGTGTGTACTTAGCAAAATATTGTTTCTGTTCATGGAGTTATAATTTCAGTCATTAATAGTACTTATTTTAACGATTTTAAACTATCTGCCTGTCCACAAAATGTTGATCATCGGGCGCACACTACTCTACATGTTGTAATTCAGTGGAAAGCAGCTTATAAAACATGTGAAATAAGGTGTATAAGTATTGTTCATAATCAGTCGACTACGCAATAGTTGAGTATGGAAGCAACAACTGAGTATTTTTTTTGATTGTGCGATAAACAGTGAAAAAAATCATGCTTGTGATTAAATCTTTCGTATGTTCTTGCAATTCAATAATTCCCATCTCTAATAAAGTCCAATAGAGACATGTCGTTTACGTTAGCCTGTTGTCTCCGGGTGAAGAACGGAAAACCAAAAAAGAAGGAGGAGACGAAGACGTGGGCTTGTGGAGAGGGCGAAGTGCCTCGAGCCGAGTTGCCAAAGGGCAAGAGGAAACTCTTGTTGCGTAGCCGCAGCGCAGCCAGCGCCGCCGCCCTCTTCACGCAACGCAGATTCGCAGCCGCAGCCGCAGCCAGCGCCTCCTGGAGGCCAAAGTTTGTGATAAATCACCGGTATCTGCTCAAAAGACTCCCCGGCTGCTTCCTTCAGCTGCCCCTGGAAGCCGGAGGAGTGTCGGCTCGGTTCGCAGGGCCCGCAACTTGGCACAAACGGCGCGGCGGCGGTGGCGGCGGCCGAGCAACTCCTCGGGGCGGGCGCGTGGGGGCAGGCGAAGGGAGCGAGGAGGGAGGGGCAAGGCCCGGACGACGGAGAGGGAAATGCACGCAAGGCAATGATTCGATAAGAAGGGAGGGATCCTTGACGGGCAGGCGAGAGGAAGTGTGATAAAAATTCCCAGGAAGAGAGAGAGAGAGAGAGAGAGGGACAGAGGGAGGGAGCGTGAGAGAGCGAAAGAAACAGGGAGGGAGAGTAAGAGCGAGGGAGATGGAAAGAGGGAGGTGAGAGGGAGTGTAAGACAGAGGAGCGTCAGAGAATGTGAGTGAGAGGGAGAAGGGCGAGGAATGACGGGATAGAGAAGATCGGTTAAAAGAGAGGGTATAGCGGATGTAGAGGCTTGGAGGAAGGGAAAAGCGGAGGAATGTAAAGAAGAATTGACGAGAAAAAGGAGGGAATATTAAGCCAAGGAAGCCCGAAGGTCACAAGATTGGCGAGGAAGGAAACAGAATTAATTGTGTGATGAAAAAATGTGTGGCGAGGCGTCTGATGAGACGGACAGGGCCGACGGTAGAGGGGAAGCGAATAAATGTGGGTGAGGAAGGACGAAAAGAAATGGTCCAAATGAATGAAAAAAATATATGAGTCAATTACCATTGCTACATTGTATTGGCAATGAGGGACAGAAGAAGTCAGTGATATGACAATTTCGTGGGCGAACAGAAGTCACATATTTTAGTTCGCCTCATATGATGTGATTTAAATAAATATTCTGCAAATACGTTAACCAAGCGTTATCAAAAAACCGTTATTTTTTACTGATACGTTATAGCTTGTTATTGCCTTCGTTACGCTGCAAGTTCGATATATGCTGCATAACTTACCTGGATAGAGAGGAGCGTGATTGTTAGGGAAATATGAAAACGGTTTAAAGATGATTCATATTTCCATTCGGAGGGAATTAGGAGAGGGAATTATGAAAGAGACTTATAGGAGGGAAATATCAAATGACAAACCGAGTGAAGTTAGCAGTTAGTTAATAAGTAAATATGTAAATCGGAATAAATAAAATAAAGTAAAAAAATAAATTATATATGAACCACGGGCGTTGACTGGTTCTCCAACTCCGCTAAATGACTCCGGCGACAAATTGCCCACGGGCCAAAAGCCAACGGGCGTTTTGTGGCCACTCGGCCATTAGAATCCTCATAATGCCGTTCGTACATAAATAACTATTCTTTCATTAGTATCAGAGAACAATAGAACGCTTGCATTCTCAGGAAAAATCGTGTTATCCGGACTAACTACAGGTGGGAGTGAGTTGGAAAATGCTATGTTATACGGGAATATTCGATGTGCCTCATACCGATGTGCCGATGTGCGGTCAGCGTCAAAACAAAACAAAAATGCAAAACAAATCAACAAATAGCAATTCAAAACTACTTCTCTATCTTGCCTTTCAACCCTTTCAGCCATCTCAAACCACGTCTCCGCTTTCCGCCGTCTCGAATTGCTCTCCACAGCCATTTCACGCACCCCCCATCCCACCCGCTCGCCCTTCCCCGCCTCTCCCTGCCAGAGTCCCGCCGCCAAGGGCAAACGCGCGCTGCGAAACGCCATTCCCGCTCCCGCTCGGGCACAATGCATCCCTTGCAAGCGCGCGCCTCTCGCCCGCCGCGAGAAGCGGCGAGATTGCTGTGTGTTGCGCCGCGGCGGCAAGGAAATGGCGCGGGCGGCGGCGGCGTTGGCAGCAAAGAAAGCTCGTATAAATTAAGCCGAAACCAGTGAGCAGTAACAGCCCGCGCTCAAAATGAAAGACTAAAAACCCGCCGAGGCGGAAAGAAACAGTTTTAAAAGAAAAAAAGGGAAATAGAAAAAAAGAGGCGGCGTTTTTTTGTTAGATAAAAAGAAGAAGAGAGAACGGAAAGGAAACCTCCCGGTAAAGTGATTATCTCATTTGATAGCCAGGGCTGCCGTGGGTGGGCGCGCGCATTAATCAAGTGGCCTTTGCCCTTTATTAGTCCGCCATCCGCGCCTTGCGGAACGCCTGAACTGCAGGTTGGCTGAGGCGAGTGAAAGAGGAGACGTGGGCGGAGGACGCGACGGCAGCACACGCAACTATCGGGGGTGACAGTGACCTTTGAGTGGGCGTCGAATGTCGTAATCTTTTGTAAAGAGATACGGTCTCCTGCAGATTTAAATGTACTCGTATTTCCATTTTAAATTAATTTAAGCATTCGTTTAAGTAGCATTCAAATTCTCTGCAGCGTTGCGCTGAGGAATTTAGAAATATTTATTTTAACAGTAAATAGGCATTGATATTTCGAAAAATCAGTGTGATACATAAGGAATGCTCGCAATGTAAGAAACACGGAATACTCCATAGTATTCTTCCGTAATTAAGTTGCCTTATTTTACTCTATACTCTTTTGAAGATGATCGTTTATGAAATTAAAACTGCATTCAGGCACTTCAAGTCTGGTCAACTTAAGTTAGGTGACGTTCCTGGCATATTTGTCTTTAAAACCCATTAGCATGATTTACTACAAATGTTTAGGATGCTTCATAAGATTTCATTTAATTATTTTAGGTAAAGAGACTATACGACGAAAATTTGTGTATTATGGCAATACCATCAAAGGCTTTGTACAAAAATAACTGTGTCAGAACAAACCTCTATGATCTAAGATTGGTAAAGAAGTGTTTGCGTATCCTTTATCACAAGCACAATTGTGATATTTGTGCATATAATAATGAGGATACTAGTCGGATATTCTTTTCTAACCTACTCATTAATCTGAGCAAGTAGGAGCTTTTAAACAGTAATGAAGCAATCAGAAATTGTTTTTCGTGTCGTATTCATTACATTCACGAAATAAAAATGTTACTGCCATCTCCTTTATTCATTAGGGTCTTCGCAAACCCGTCAGCAAGTGGTATATTCAATCACTATCTTTTTTGCTGCGATCAGCGCCTCTTTCTGCCCAATATAAAAAAAACTGAATGACAAAACACCATTACCGAGGATTTCAGGCGTTCAGACTACACGTATTTTAATGTTGGAGCATGAGAGCACCAGCTGTGCGGTTAATGTGCAAATCGTTGTTTCAGAGATACATTAATTCAATCGCTATTTACCAATTCTACTCGTATGCTATGCAGTTTGGGAGGCCCCAATTTATTCATAAAAATGTAAATATCGTATTGTGTTGAAACACCAAAAATGTGAGACAAAATAACTGACACGCGAGGCACAGCAGCAGACACTTCGATTTGTTACTCCAACATGGCATTCATATATAATTAATTGTACATCATAATCACCCTTTTGCACACAACGAAAGGCATTATTTTTATTTCATCAGTATTTTAACTGTATAAATATTGTCCTTATAAGACAGCCTACAGTCCCTGCAGCGATCCGCCAGAACAGAGATGTGGAAAATTTTTCAACAGATACCATTCCACAGTTTAACCTTAATTATCCGTTATGTTAACGATTTTTCCGTCCAATACAATAAATATATCGCGGACGCTTTTTGTATAGAATCTGGCATTTGTGACTTGTTTCGCCCCTTGATCACCCGACTCTGCTTCAAAAGAACGGCCAATTGGCACTCCAGGCCTGCCCCAACGGCATGTAACTTCGCAGACAACTCTCTTATTCTTTCATGAGTGACGGTCATGTCTGACGGCCGGGAACCCATTAGCAAGGGGCCGTGTACACTAAAATCAATTGTAACAAGTGAATGGATGATATTTAGAATTTTAATCCTCTTCAAACATGGATAAATAAATTATCAGTTTCGCCTCCTCATTTATCTCATGCCCAGCGACACAAACTTGCTAATTATGACAGACAGCCAACATTTTACACCTAACTAATCTCATCATTCAAAATATTTTTGACATCCTCCTTAATTTTACTGATTACTTATTCAATATTAATAAATCACGAAAAATTCAAATACCTGTTCAGAGGTCTCTTCCTCGAACTACCTCTAAAAGTGTTTCTTGTTTATTAATGTTTGTAATATGGCACAAAATTAATGTAATTCAAGTAAAATATCTTCAAATTCTTGAAAGACATATTTTATGTCATTTTTGTCATATTTTAAGTCAAGGCAAATACTATATAATTTTACAAAAAACGATATGTTGTATGAACCGCCACATGTCGCTCAGTATCTGTTGAAGTAGTCCCTTTGGTCATCTCTGCAAATGGACTGAACTCTAAAGAACTAATTTCATCGTCTGCAAGGCTTGGCCTTAAGAACTGACACATTCAAACAATGCAAAAGGCTGTTCTCCTGAGTATTGCACGCATCGTGAGGAAGTTTTTATTGATATAACTGACCGCCTGAGTTTGCATGCGAAGCAGGCACCTTGGTTCTACATAGGTCCAGATGTCTGCTATAGGCACCTCGCTAAGCGAGAGACTTGTGATGATGATAATGATGATGATGATAACAATAATAATAATAATAATAATAATAATAATAATAATAATAATACTGTAGCCATAAGCATGTCTCTTGCATTCCCCTGCCCAAAGTTCCTCTCCTGGCTATGCCCTTGGGCGTTCGCGGAAGCGATCCGGCGCAGTGGGCTCTCGCAAGCGCAGCCCCCACCCGCACAGCCCTAGCGAGCGAACGCCGCCCTCGGACAGAGACCTGCGTCGGCCGCTCGTCGAGCCCTCTCTCCGCCGCGACGAGCGCCCTCTGGCGACGGAGAGCGGCCGCGCCGACACGTGTCCAACACGTGGACAGCAGAGCGGGACCTCGCTCAGCGGCCGAGAGCCCTTCCGCCAACGCCCGATCGCTCTGTTGGAAAGACCGCTCCCCGCCGAACTCCGCTTCGGCCAGCCTACTCAGTCAGGCCCCGACGCACCGGGGCGCCACCGACCCGAGAGCACTTACTCTCCCGCTCAGGCGCCGTTGCTTGTTAGTGATTTAAACCGGGCGCGTTAACAGCTAGGTCATTAGTCCCGCAAGCACTGTACATTCTTTTTCCTCTGGAGGTGATCTATGTGGCGGCCTGTGTAGTGAATGTTAGTGTGTATGTGTGAGTACGGAGTGAGAATACGACGGGGAAGAGGGAGAAAAGGCCGTGTGCGACCCCTAACCAGTTTGTTAGGGTACTGCTCCTGCATTCGCTTGATGATCGGAGAAAGCACGGAAAACTACCGATTAGAGCAGCCGGTCTCTAGAATTCCCTTCCAGAAAGCGACTCAACTCGATCAAGCGGACTAGTTGCGTCAAAAATTCTACGTCCGTCGGAACTCAAACACAAGACCTCCCAGTCAGGGGCATTGTAATGGACTGTCATTGGGTGTCCTGAGCAACCTTTCCAGTTCTCTCTTTCATTCTACTGTTTAGCCCAACCACTGCCACACAAAGTCACACACGAAAGTTGGATTTGTCATCCGCCCATTTACTTATACGGGAACGGCCAATCTCATGTCTACTCACCTGCTCACTTACGAGGGTGGTTCTACAAGTGTCTGGCCTCACTGACTTCTATTAGTGATGCAAATGCAATTATGTATCGTTTTAAGTGGATAACCGGTTGCTTCAATCCACTCTTGACATCTTTTTATTCACATTTATATGTTTTTGAAAAATCAAAACGTTTTGTTCGTAAATGGGTCACAAATTGCTTTTTTCACCTCACGAATCCAGTGCAATGGAGCATTAGAAATAGTGTGTTAGAGGCGTTTTGCATGAGATATTTAGTGACACCACGCTTTCCGCAAATTTCTAGAGCGTTGTTTCCTTCTCGCCAGATGATAAAGGCCACATCAGTTGGTCACTTTTGAGGTCAAACTGCATCACGATACGCGTTCTTAATAATTCTTCATAGGTCAGTAGTAAACACATCGTAAACCAATGCTATTGTTACGGAAACTAAAAAACTTACATAAGATGTACTATGACATTTATGTTACATTCAATATTTTGACATTTTTATTTATTTCGATTCTAACCGAAAAGTATGTATTATGTATTTATTTATTTACGTATATTGAGGTAACATTTTCTGACTCCAATATAGTTGCACTAATTATATTGCATGTGTTCTACTTTCATGCCTGTCTGAACCCGCCACGTACACTCCCGTATTTGTCATCCAAGCTACATACCCACAGAGGTATTTGGCACTCTGCCAACAGACAAGCTGATAGCGGCGGCGCGGCTCTCCAGAAACGGTTGCAAGACCAGAGGCGAGAGCCAATTTCCGTGCTTCGACAGGCAGTAAGGTCATGAAAGATCTTAATACTAATTGTCGCAAGAACACAACTTGTAATGCTTCATAGCACTTAAAAATTGTATGAAAGGGTTATGATGTGTGCTGAACAAACTGATTAATTATCATGTAAATCCGAGTATTCAGGACAGCGGGTGTTGCGAGTAAGTTCCCAACATGCACCAGGA
>BOPP01000199.1:352067-388548 GCA_017312745.1 Gryllus bimaculatus
CGCCTGGCAAACACTCGACGCCGAGTGCCGCGCGGCGCCTTCATATTAGGATTCTAACCTCCCCCGCCTCTCTGCTCCCCATGGCCGCACGTGACCGGCCTGCTCAAGGAGCCCGCCCCGCGCCTTTTAGCCACCTGCGCACCCCCCCCCCCCCGCGCAAGGACCTCCTCTTCACATTGGCCTCACAACGCCGCTCATGAGCGTGCCTCCGACCCGGCCACGCCTTCACTGTCGGCTGCTTACCAGCCCTCACCCCTCCCTCACAGTGCACCGCAAAGCGCTGCTCCAATGACGAGTTGCGAAAAGCGCTCAGCTATGTGGCCCGGTCGCAACATCGCGCATCGCAAAGCGCTTGGCTACGTGGCTCGGCTACCAACAGAGCGCGGTCGCGCAAACGCTTGGCTATGCAACTTAGACGCAGTCGCGAGTCTCCAATAAACGCTCGGCCAAGGCCAGCTGCACAAAGCGCAAGGCTTGACTATGTGGCTCATGACATGTAAGTAGTAACACTCTAACTCTAACACAACAATGATAATTTAGTAAGGTGTCTTAACCTCCGCTCCCCTCTACAGCCAAAATGTTTTTTTGGTTTACTTAACATTTATTATATGTGATTGAAACAAAATTGAAAAAAAATCTTACTATTAAAAACTTTTTTTATTTTCTCAGCACTAAATTCACACGCTATGCTTAAAAAGTAAAAAAAAATTGTTACTGTGCCTTAAATCCCTGGTACAGGCTTGGAAAAATCTCAAACATTTCCCTCAAAACATAAATTGTTAAGGATTCATTTCTGATGTTTTTGAGTGCTAGGCTGCAGTTACAAGCATAAAAAAACAATTTTTCCATTTCGACCTTGACTTCAAATATACATTGAAAATAACTTCTACAGTTCTGTGGATTTATTTTAAAGTTTATTATACATTTTTGTGCTTTGCCGGCTGTCCTGTGTCCTTCATCCGGTGACTCCTGCTCTGAAGGCAGGCTTCCGCACCCACCTCCTCCCTGCCAGTCCTCACAAAGTCAGTCGGCGCGCTCTTGCCGACCCGACTCCCCGTCGCCCGGACGCCCTGCCTGCGCGCGCGCCGCCCCCACGGCGAAGACGCGCGCGTGCAGTTAGTCCGACTGCCGGCCCGCACGACAAAACGTCAGTAACTTAAGCGGTGGCATGGGGATGTCGTTGATAGGGAGTCGGTAGATGGCGCTAGTGGGTGGCAATGAACGTTGGGGGCGTGGCACTTGGGGAAGGGGAAGTGCGACAGGGAACTGTGGTGGAGACGTCCGAAGGGCGTGAGTCGAAAGGAGGCGATGGGGGTGGACAGATGTGGGTAGGGCCAGTGAAAAGCGCGGTCTCCCCACTGCCCCTCCCTCCTCCCTCCCCCTAGCCTCTCAACCGCTGCGCGCCGCCCCTCGAGCACGCGCCAGAAGTGGGTTGGCTCCCGAGAGAGGATTCTGATTAGAAGCAGAGGAAATATTTAATTTCGTGAAAGAATAACTTTTTTATTTGGTTTATCTAGACATAAAAATCAATGGCTTTGCCGTTACCCGCAGAGCTGCAGAAGTGGCTTTGCCCTCAAAAGGCTGCTGGACACGGCCGACTCTTTCAGCGCATTTGTCTGACACAGGAGCGGACCGCAGAAAAGGCTCACCTCTGAAACTATGACGGACGCATAGAGTACAATTCATGAGTTCATCGTTTCAATTTATACCGTGTTATCATTAGCAAAGCTAATATAAATGCCATTTTTTGTTTTGACAAATTTCCATAACAAAGTAGATTGAAAGCGAATTTTTTTCAATTGTGGTATATCGTGGTTATTTATAACTTGTCACTGCGAATATTATGTCATTTTATAATTACGAAATGTTTTTCACTTGAATTATCAGAGAAAATATTACAATGATTAATGAAATAGATATATCCCATTCGTTTCAGAAGATTAAAAAACTATATGTTCAATATACCTAAACATGCACAAAAATGATAAAAGTCAGTTTGTACAATGTTTCAATGTTTGCTTCTTACTAGCTCTGAAAATGTTTAATAAAAAGATTCTTCATAATTTTTGAATTGTGTGAATCTACAATGGGTTCTTTTCTTAATATGAAAAATAGCATTGTGCAAGTGCTTGAAAAAGTAATTATTTACTATTTGCAGAAAAAAATTATTTCAAAAAATACAGTGCATATTTCATGTACACAGAGGTACTCTTAAGGCAATGTCTCGTCAAGAACTGATCCGGCTCTCATTGAGAATACACAAATCAGAAGAGTATGTTCCCACATTAAAAAGTAAAACGTTGAGTAATGCATGGAAACTATTTTGAGTAGTAGTGTTGAAACATCACTCTGAGTCGCAGCCAGTTCGAAATATTGGACCAGAGGGAGGTGACGGAGGCGGCGGCTGCTGGCCAGCGAGGCACTGCGTGGGCGGAAGGGTGACAGCCCGTCGCGTGGATAGGCCGCTTAGTGATCGCGGGCGCATCAACTGCTATGTTCATTACTCCTGTAAGTGTAGTGCGTATTGTATCGCAGGAGGTGGCGCTGATTGCCCTGTTTGAATGGCGAGATCCGGCCCCGAGCGACGACTGGGTTTTCTCTAACCAGGTATCTCCCACAAGCGAAGCACCGCCTTAGACGGGACTAGCTACAAGCTCCCGACTTATCTCTCGAGATGTATTGTAGAGTGAATGTGTGTGAGGATAGAACAAGGAAGAGCAAGGAAACGTCGCGCGTGGTCCGTGACCCGTTTGCTACGAATTTGCTCCCGCATTCGCCTCGTATTGAACGAAAAAATCAAGGAAAACTACCGACCGGTGCAGCCGGCCGCTACAATTCTCCTCCAGATAGCAGCTGAAGCTGTCTAGCTACTGTCAATAGATCTGTCACCGTCGGTACTCGAATTTTAGGTCCACCCGATCAGAAGCCCTACAGTGACGAAAGTTGCACACGTAATCTTCCGCGGCTCGAATCCATAAATTCTGGGCTACCCGGGAGACGCCACGTCGTTGGCTGCGAGGCCTACGTTTCGCCTGACATGTCGCAGGCTCACCCGGAGAGCCCAAAATTTAGTGATGAAAGTTGATGCCCTGTGCTGCCTTTGCCGGTTTCGGTGCATGAACGGTGAAGGCGTGGATCGGAGAGATGCGCGAAGGGAAGGATGAGGGCTTCAAGTTGAGCGGGAGCTCCCGGATGCACACAGCGACACTGCATAGTCTTGTTCCAAAACAAGAATTACTTGAACTGTCGTGAGGGAAATGTCATTGTTACGCTCACTGAGTGTAACATACGAACATTGTATTTAGAAATAAGTAAACACTCGCCTATAATAAAATGTCATGTTGAGAAAAAATATCTCATTTTGATACTTCTAAAACCCGTTAACAAATTTGCCGAAATAAAATACAATGGAAGCTTTCAAATTTAGGATATTATAATTTATTTTGGTGTCACGAATGTGTGAATGGGAGAAATAAAATTTTACCAGTTTCAAAGGGGCACTAGCTCTATTACAAAAATAGTTCGTTCATTTGAAAAAAATGTTCAATTTGAGGAAACACTATTAAATCTATCACAAATTGTGAGTCTTCGATACAGAAAAAAGTGTTTTTTTCAATGTCCGTTGGCTGTCTATCTATCTTCTATGAACAACACTAGCGCCTACACTTCTCGTAGGATTTTTGACTGAATACCAATCAAGCCATGCTGAAAGCTCTGCAATTTTGAGAAACAGTCATTAATGCTTTGGGATACTTTACAGAAAGCTTCTTGTTACATATGTAAATATGCTAACAGGATAAAGAGGTTTACGAACGCTGAGGGAAGTGGTATGAACATTGCAACCACAGTCTGTACTTATTTTTTTCTTGGCGCCTCTCTTCTCTATGGTGTATCTGACATTTCACGTCTTTCTCGGTCGTGCTGCAAGATGTCGCGTGATCGCGACCGAATCGAGCAGTGCTGGCGATCATGCGACATCTAGCGTCACGACCGAAAAAGACACGAAATGTGAGGTATTCCATTGAGAAGAGAGGCGCCAAGAGAAAAACAAATACAGACTGTGGTTGCAATGTTCATACCACTTCCCTTCCCCCGATATTCCATCGTGAAGACATTCCCTCAACGCGCCAAGAACTAAAAACCCAAGACTAGCTGCGGTGCGCGATGACGACAGGGAGGCGCGCAGCGTCTTCTCTCCGCAGCAGCGCGTCCCAAGGCGGCCTCTCCTCCTGGCAAGAGGACCGCAACGGTCGGCGTTGCTATGCGCAATTGGACGCGGCGCGGGAGGGGGCGGGGCGAGGCGGGGGTGACAGACAGGAAGGCCGCCCCGCCCCGTGCCGAGGTCACGCCCGGCCCTCCAGTGTCCAAGTTGCTCGTCCAAGTGCCATAACCTCATTATCCCCGGGACGAGAGCCAACCGGAAGGGCGATAATTGCATTACTCGCCATTAACAAAGCACGTAGTCGCTCCTTCGCACCGCCCTCGGCGTGATCTAGTGGAAGTAACGCGATCAAGACCGCTCGGGCCCGACTCAACCCGCCCCGCTGCCTCCCTGCGCCGCCGCGCGCCGCGCTGCGCTCGCACACCAAGCGGCAGTGGTAATAGCATTGTGCTTCGTGGGGATGGTAGTGGTGATAGTACTGGGGATGGTTTTCGTGGTTGGGGATTATATCAGAACGGCCTTTCAGCTTTCCAAAGGACACCACAACCTAAGCATGGTCTCTAATGTTTTCGTTACACTGCGGCCTTTTACGGGGTGAAATTTCATCGAAATTTGGTTGAGGTGAATTCTACAGTAAGGGGGTTCTTGCGATGGCGTGGGTCCTGTGATCAGATCTTTTGTGGTAAACTGTGTAGGGGATGTGATTCTGTAAAGATGGTTCTTGACAGAGAAAGGTTTTACGCTGCAGTGGTCGTGAAGCTCGTCGAAAGATGGTGATGGTATTCGTGATACGGATTAAACAATAGTTACCTTTCAATTGCTCAGAAGATAACCTGACCTACGCTTATTTTCCAACAGTTCCCTAGTCATCCTGAAACCTTCTTCAGAAATCGTTTTTTTTATGAGGTGAATATTGCAATTAGGGGAAACTATTGAACTCGTGATTATTGCGGTAGGTTTTTAGTGTGCGGATGGTTTTGGGGATTAGATGGTTCTTGAGAGAGAATGGTTCTCAACCACAGTGTTCGTGAAGTTCGTTGCGCGGTGGTAATAACGTTGTTGGAGAGGATGGTAGCAGTAGGGGTTAACGAAGAGGGTTTCTGAGGTTGTGGATTAAATAATAATGACCTTTCATCTGTTTAAAAGACACCACAATGTAGGAATGGTTTCTAATGTTTTCGTTGTCATACTGCAGCCTTCTTTAGAACAAAATTTCTTCGAAAATCGCTTTTATGGATGAGGTGAATCCTGAAAGAGGGATTTCTTGTGATGCCTGGTTCTTGCCATGAAGTGTGGGTAACAAGGTGTGTCATGGTATACGACAAAGTTCGCCGTGTGCTTGTAATGCCATTGTGGTTGGTAAGGATGGTAGTCGCGGTAATGGGGAAGGTTATCGTCGTTAATGGGGATTAAATCATGGTGTCTGTCAGATGCCCAGAAGACATCTTGACTTGGGCATGGTTTATAACGTTTTCCTCGTCTTACTAAGACCTTCTGTGACGAGATTTCGTCGAAAATCGCTTATTTTGAAGAGATAAATCCTGAGATGAGGAGTTTCTTGTGATGACGTGGTTCTTGTCATGAGGTTGTTTTGATGATTGGATCATTGTGTGAGAATGATTCTTGAGATCTTGAGTCTTTTCATACAGTAGTTCTTCTGATGGTATTATTCTTTTCATGAGGTCGTTCCTCTCCCGAGGTAGTTGTTTTGATAGATAATGATATTCTTCTGATGGGATGGTTTATCTAATACGGTCTTTCTTCATTTCTGGTGACCATTCTGTCGAGATAGTTGTTGTGTGCTGATGGCTACAGTGATGTTGCGGCCCCTGTGATGTTGTGATGTAGCGTCCTTAGCAATGGTGGTCGTATCTGTGATTGTGGCGGAGGAAGCGGTGAGCGCAGCTTGGTGGAGATGGGGTGCCAGGCCGGGCCGGGCCCGGTCGGGTCGGGTCGGGCCGGGCGGGGCCTTGAGCTGCAGGGCTTTCGGCGTGGCTGACTCCGTTGGGACTCTCGGGGCGTTAGCGCAGGTCAGATTGTCGGCCCCTAATCCCTCTCGCCCCAGCCGCGCCGCGCCGCGCCCAGTGGGCGGCGCTAACGAGATCGCCGCGTGACGAGCCCGGCAAGCGGCGACGGAGATCGTCGACCTCCCCTCGCGGACACGCGAGGAACTGCGCTTCGGGAGAATGTGGGCGATTCGGCGCCCACGAGCCAGCGGAAGGCACTGAAGAGGTCATGAACAACAGCTCTTCCTTGTCGCTCTTCATTTATTTCCGACTTTCAAATCCGATTCAATTCTGCTTTATTTTCCGTGGCGAGACTCTAGTCGCCGGGCCTTAGAACGAGTCAGTCGAAAGTATTAAAGTGTACATCATTAACAACAACAGCTTTTCCTTGTCAATCTTAATTGAGGGGTTGGATGGATGAAGGGCGTAATTTAGAAATCACAGTTTTGAGATAATCAAGAAAAACTGTGTACAAGCTATATTTTTCACATAAAATAAAAATGATTAAACTCACAAAATGAACATAAATGCTCAAATATTTGTATTTACATTAATCTGAAAATGTTGAATTACGCCCTTATTCCATACAACAAGCTAATTTTGAAATAAATAAATGTTTACTTCCATGTAAATGAGTATGGATTTACTAATTTCAGAAATATAGCTCAGAAGGTATTTGGATAGGTTTCACCTTCAAGTTCATTGCCATATAGATATTCTAAAGATAAGGAAACGAAATTGTGTGTGCTCGTAGAGGTAACGATGTGACGGGAAAAGGGCGCAATTGAGTATTTTGAATGCATCTCAAACGCTGCCTATTGGGGTTAGCGCAGTACTATTTGGAGGGGTGGTAGAAAGTCGCCTAGAGAACCTTTTGAAGCGCTTTACGGATAAACGCCATAATTCGTGTTACGCCATTCTTCCAGCCAACCCCTCGATTTATTTTCGGGTTTTCAATACAAATCAATTGTGACTTATTTAACATGGCGAGAATCAAGTCGTCGGGGCTTGGAACGAGTCAGTGGAAAGCTCTGAAGTGGACTTCATTAACAACAGCTCTTCCTTGTCACTCTTAATTTATTTGCGAGTTTTCAATCAAATTCAATTATGCCTTATTTTACGTTGCGAGATTCAGACCGTCCATCTGATCACGCAAATTTTGCTACATCCCTTTCACATCTAGCGGTGGAAGACAGTATCATTCGGGAGCAATCATTCAAAACAGGCAATTTGAATTCTTCTCATATGCATCTTTTAGATCTGATTTCTTAAATGAAATAAATCAACAACATGAGAGAGCCGGATTTACTGCCCTTCCGAAGGAACCCAGTATTTCTTTGCGCTTACAAATCCACGGCTACGATCGTGTTTTAATCCGCATACTTGGGTATAGTAGTTCGACACGCTGACCGTTACACCATCGAAACCGCAATCAAGTTTACGATAAACGTTCCCATTTCTGTTTTTTCATTCTTTCACTGCAATGAGTCAAACATTTGTTCTTTTTACAACTCGCTTGTCTCTCCGCTTTATTATACTGAATAATAATTACTGATAATATTTACTCATTACGAGGTTCACCAACTTGCCAAGAAAGAACATTTTTTATCACAATCTGGTGAACATTGAGTTAGAGTTACGAATACTCTTTTAAAGTGGTAATCTCAGAAAGCATTTAGGCCCTACTGGATTCACTACATTCCTATTACATAAACTGGGATGAAGCAGAGTCGAAGTGAAACGCACGTCACACATATCAGCTGGCCTGGAACATTCAACATGTTACCATATTCCTACAGACTTTACACACTTCGCGTGTTGTTTAAGTCGACAACATTCGCAATAAGATAAACATTATTATCGGTTTTTAACTTTAAACATATTTACCCTCCTTGAATCTACTTCGTATGGCTTTAATGTGAAGTTTTGACGTAGCTTGTACACAATCATCGTTCCACATATCCCAAATCAATTTCTGGTAAACGGGTTAAGCACATATATGCCCTCAGTGAGTAGCGGTTCAATATTGATACTGAAACACGAGTTTAGGCATTCACTAGGTCAATTAGTTGGCGTACACAAAGAAGTACTTCGTTGATTTTCGAGTCGTTTCCTTCGCTTTCAGGGAAGGTAGTTCTTTCTTCAATTTTCACACATTCATGCAGCGCCAGCTGCTGTGTTGCAGATCGTCCACACCACACCACGATACACGCCGTAAGCTTCAACTGCCGGAGTCAATTTAAACGCGCACTTAATATCAACATAACGCCACATCGACGACCGCTCGCACACGTGACCGTTTTCCTCGGGCACCGGCGGCTTTACCCAACGTAGCCGCCCACCTAAGTGAAAAACGGAAAGCGAGCTCTGTCCTGCGGCCGTCCATCTGCTGGGTGCACGCGCCGGCGGGGCAGTAAGCCGTAAGCGGCCCGGGGACGCTATCCCGCTCGCCGCCGCCGCCGCCCGCGTCGCCCTTTTTATGGGCTGTTGGACGCTTCCGCGAAATGTGTATAGGTCGGGCGCGCGCGGCGGAAGTTTATTGTTCGCCATTTTCCCCAATGCAGCCCATAAATAGCAGCCGATTCTTCTGCGGTCAGCGTTTGAGCAGCGCTTTTGCGCGGCCGCAGCGTTGCATTGCGGTGGAGTGCGGCGGCGGCGGCGGCAGGTAGCACTAATGTCCTGCGTGCGATGACGTTCACGCTCAGAAACCTCAAAACGGCTGTTAATAGCCTAAAGTTTACATTGATTGATTTAAATGTCATTCTTGACGCGTCAACTACTCTGGACATTGCACCCGTAAGCGTAGTGCATGTTTTAACTCGGGAGGTGAAGGTGGTCCTCCCCCGCTCTATGGTGAGATCCGGTGCCGACCTAGTGTCGGCTAGCGGGGGTTTCCCAAACAAGGTATCTCCCACCAGCGGTGCAGCACCCTAGACGGGACACGCTCTAAGCTCCCGGCCGGTTTTCCGGCAAGTGTGGTTGTGTACTGCATGTTAGTGTGTGTATAAGTAAGGAATGAGGATAGGACAAAATTGCGCGCGGTCCGTAGCCCGTTTCTTAGGTCCGAAGCTCGGGCATTTGCGTGGTGTTAATCAGAAAAAACACGGAAAACTACCGATCAGAGCAGCGAGACGCTAAAATTATCCTCCAGGCAGAATTCGACCTAGCTGTCAAGTTCGAAAATTCTGCATCCGTCAGGACTCGAACCTAGAACCTCCTGGTCAGAGGGAATGCAGTAACATCAGTTGATGCTTTAAGACATCTCTCCCGGTGGGAAAAATTGACGTTATACGTTCTTAAATAGCCGTTATAACGGCTATTTAAGTCGAAACGCGAGTCGCAGATATGTGTATGTCATATGAGTACTGCAATGGAGAGAGGCTGCGAGTAGAGATGTGCTGCTGCACATGGAACTTCTAATACTTGGGTTGAGTACCTTGGGGTTTTCCCGCTCTAAAACTTAAAATAGACCGTTAATAGGCAAACATTCCGTTACAATTTTTTAAATAGGCTGAATAAGTTGAAAGGAAGTAATGTTAGTGATTCTATACTGTTACGACTTATGTCTCTCAAACAAAATAACAAAAGCCCAGTCCTTTAAGGATTTAACAGTCCATGATTTTAATCGCAGTAAGCAAAAAGATTTGATCTCACATTTTGCCAGTTTTGAGTTAACTGGAATTTAAAATACACGTTCAACTTTCTGTGTATAAAAGGGCGTTGTCCGTGAATACTGTGAGGTCTGTAGAGTGTCCTTCAACTATTGATGTTAAGAAAAAAATTTCTATGTCAGACTCTTTGAACCTTTTTGCTTGCTCCTCAATATTTGAAGCTTCTGGAAATCGCACGTTTTTTTCCTCAGATTCATTTCTTAAAAACCATAGAAACAAATGAGCGTATGAGTGCACCCGTAATTATTCCTACAAATGATGTGTCCACCGGAAGCGGTGGATCAAGGCATCAACTGAGGTCACTAATGCCGGACGTCCTAAGGTCGAGTTCCGACGGTGGCAGGATTTTAGACACTAGCGAGATAGTGTGAATTCCACCATTGTCTGGGGAATTCTAGAGGCCGGCTCCTCTCATTGGTAGTTTTTCGTGATTTCTCAGATCAGTACCAGGTGAATGCTGGAGCGGTACCCTAATAAACGGGCTAGGAACCGCGCGCAATCTTTCCTTCCCATGCCTTGTCCTATTGTATCAGTATAGTATCCCTTACTTACACATACACACTTACAAGCACCACACTACACCTATGCCAGGAGAATGGTCGCGAGCTTATAGCTTTAACCGACTGGGGCTGTACTCGCCTGGAGGGAGATACCTGGTTGAGAAACTCCGCTAGCCTTTGGTGGATCGGCCCCGGATCTCACCATCCAGCGAGGAAAAACCTCCGACAGCTCCCGGGACAAAACATACGGGACCAACGGCTTTAGAATTTGATGCGCTCGGAATCAGTCAATTATTTCTAGCAAACCTGGGTGACACAGGAGCTTGGGAAATATTTCTCCAAGTATGAGTTCCATCCCTTCTTACATTAAACACATTCTAATGTATCCCCCGCTATCCATGTATCACCTTTTAACAGGCCCCCTCTCGGACTAAATATAGCTGACATGGTGCTTGGGCAAAAAACCTTGTATAGAGCCGCCTCAGACAGCCAAAGAGAAGTTTCCAATCAGAGACGGTAAAACATTTTTAAAAAAGGAAGAATTATGAGGTGGGATGTCTTGGAAATACGCGAAGAACAGGATATTTCGGAAGCCAGGAATGGTAGTTCTGATAAAGATCCTGTTCGGGCATGTATGTATGTACTTTGGCACGACAGCTATTTACGAGCTATGTCCACCTTGTTCGGGCGTGATAATTTACATTTAGCCCGACGATTTAAAGAAGCAATTGTACAATTCATCCTGTGTATTTGAACTTGATGTATTGTTGTGTCATGAAATCAATCCGCTTACATCCCTTCACATAATTGGTTTCTCAGAATTGGACTGCTCAAGCGGGAGTGTACGTGTCCTAGACACGATTCATAGTAAGACCAACGAGTCCCATCAAAGCTCTTGCATTCGCAAACATAATTTCGCGAAACATTTGTTTCTAAGACTAATAAAATCTGATTACTGTATATTTGCCGATTTAAAAAGTCTACAGAATTATACGAGTTCTTTAAAACCTTGTTATTGTGTATTGTTTTTCCAGTGAGACCTTGCCAATACCACTCCAATGAGCTATTCGAAGAATAAACGTGCAGAATGCATTCAGTCCATCTTAACATCATTTCTTCATTTACCTGCTTGTCCAGGACCGGAAGCTTATAAAGCAACTGAACCAAATATTTATCCACGATCACTTTTTCGCTACTTATAAACATGTCTCTACATAAATAACAAGCCCTAGAACTGCATTTCGCACGTAGCAGTAATACGTTGATTGACAATGAGCGCACAAAATAGGTACGATATCGGAGTCACCGTGACCAGCCCTGTTACAGAGTAAAAACTATCATCACATCACAGCAAGTGAAGGTTCTACTTCACTTTTCCCAGCGCATCGGACTCTATCCAGAGTGAACGCCTTTGAGTGTGCGTCTCCCCCACAGGGCAGCCAACGACGCAGAAAAGTGCTTCTTAAGGACGCGGCAGCAAGCAGTTTGATTCCCTTCAAGGGCGCATTTTCGCGTCCCACTTCACACCGCCCCCTTCTGCCCCGTGTCCCTTCCCCTCCCTCGCAGGGCCCTTCAGCCCTCCTCGGCGTGCAATATTTGCCTCCGTGCCTGGACATGAAAATGGAAAATCATGCAAATGTGAATCGGCAAACAAAACAAATGCGGCGGCAACAGAGGCGGAGGTTAAGGGTGAGCGCGATAACGCGGTAGGCCCTGTGAAGGCTGCGCGGTTGAGGAGTCGGCCACGAGCAGTAGTCAGAGGATGTGGCTTAAGCGTCGAAATCTAAACATTAAGCGTTTTTCAGGTGCAAGCATACAAGCCACGTGGCGTACCCTAACCCACAGCATTTGATGAGTGAGCCCGAGCGGAGGGGAGACGAGGAGAGACGATCGGACGTGATCGGCTGTAGTCTAGTAAAGGATGAGTTGTGGACAAGCCTTTGCGGGATGTCTGTCTACCTTTTCTTCGGTTTAGGCAGCACTGAGGACACGGCATCTACGACTGATCAGTTAGCATGTCTCCATGAGCTCCTTTATACGGGTCGAAACGCGGTGAAGGTAGCGTATTTTTCATGTGAAAATTCACGGCTTACCGTGTGGTGAATGCGACACGTTAAAGATCCCTTGAATATCACTCTAATATTCTAAGGAAAAATAATCTCGGCCAAGAAGAACACAACACTGGAGCTGTTAACTCGGAAAAAGCATTTGAGACACAGTTATTTTAGCAACCACCTAAAACATCAAATCACTAAGACTTGAAATAAAGCCATTGGCTTCAGTTCGAAACACAAAATGAGTCGGATTTGCTTCCCTCCTGCAACGATGTATTTCGTCGAATTATTTTCACCATATTAAAATTCTGATTATCCTAATATATATCCCTATTATACATATCCCAGATATATCCCAATTGTTAAAAAGTTTCCACGACACCTTGTACTAACTGAAACGTATTTTTCTAAACAATAAAGCGGGTAAGGGCCAATTTGTTTCTTACGATTTCGAAGTACAGAGATTTTACATCGTGGTCCATCTGACCAGCATACTATTTTAAGTTAAGACATGTTGCTACATGCCTAGAGCCACATTAAACGAAATCTGGCTAAATGACCGCCAAAATTAAATCCTTCAACAAATCCCGTCCAAATTAAGTCCTTTATTGTTCCGAATTATAACACAACAGCAGTAGTGGATGAACATGACTGACACCGTTGTAGCTTCGAGCTCTGGCGGCGAATATTGGACATGGGTGACAAAAAATTTGGTGCCGTCGGGCGCATGTTAGTTTTGAAAATTACCAACAACATATGCCGTGTTGGGAATGGGAAACAGATGAGAAGATTTGTTTATAATGTCCAGAGCACGGACATAACAAACAAAACAATATTTTAAATAACGGTCGTGCGAAAAACGTGATCAATAATATGAACGTTTTGGAAAAACTGGATGGGAAAAGGAAGTCACTGGAAGTGCTAAAAGGAGAAAGGGAAAATAGAACATACATTGAGCGGATGGTTAAATAAAGCAGAACGTACACGAGAGCTGCTGGGGAATAAAATAAGTTAATTTTGAAATTGGATGAGCTGACGGAGGGGAAAGGCAACAGTATACTCAAAGACGAAGCAGTTAATAGAAGTGGAGAATGGACTTTCTTAGACCCACTGCACGTGTAGAAAATTGAAGGCATGATGATACCCGCAGCTTGGAAGAAAATCATTCAATACACACAAACAAAGAGTGTAACATGATCCGAGCGGTGAAATAAAATAGATGCAGCTGAATAGTAAAAGCAGTATTGTAGTCTTAGAAATCTTCTTCCACATAATTATAGTAACAGACACATTAACATCTTTCCCATTTGGATTAAATATAGAAGTAAACTTTTCGTTGTCATCAGAATATACTTTGAGAATGAGTGACGATCATTCGCAAAAGCGCTACATGGTGCAAACCTTGCGATATAAGAGACCAAAGTAGGTTAAGATAACACATAGTGGGAGCAGACCAGCACGTCCAGGACGTAAAGACAATAAGAAGGAAATGAAAAATAAGATGTTTTCTTCTGAAATAGAAATAAATTGTGAATTTCCTTCTTGCTATCAGAAAATATTTTACAAAGAGACTGAAGACCGCATCATTCTCTACTGTAACAGGTAATGTCTAAAATAAATTTACAGTTAAAGTATATTAAACTTGACATTTTAATATTCATCCCTGATATTCAGAACAGTGGAATACCAGGAGTGAAGTGGCCGCCCTAGTAATCTTATTTGCGGCAAATCGCAATAATACAATCAAGCAGTGATTGCTGGAATTACTAGCATGATGCTATGGTTTAACTCAGAGACGTCATTCAGACGGACGGTACTTTTATCTACCACAATGGATTTACTTCCCTCCCAGGAAAGACATACGAAAGAATTTACTTCCTTACAAATGCTTTGGTCGGAATTGTACGCGCTAAGCCGTGAAGAGCTACACACTCTTCCGCATTTGTACATCCAAATCTATTACACAAAATTGAATGTATGAACGTATCAATGCATGTATTAAATACTATGTAGTAGTATGTAATAGTCCATGAATTGATTGCAATTTTGTATGATTTCTATTAACAAGCGACCGAGAAAAACAACATTCCGCAGGAGACTATGTGCAATTACACATATCACCTTCAAACATGTTTTTTACCAACTTTAATGCGATTCTCAACGCATCTGTAAGGCAATAGGCATTGGCGGGCGACCCGAGTAGCGGCCAATCGTCATAAAGCAGGTTGAGCGCCAAACAAAAACCGGGTCAACGCTGGATAACCAACTAATAATAGATGCTACCTACAGCTGCACAAACGTTCACTGTGCTACAAAAGGCCGTGAATATTGCTTGCAGAGTTCGACAACTGTACAACTCATTGTGGTAAGTTTCAGCTCAACCTACAATCAACAGAAAGCTCCAGCCGCAATAACTTTCGAGAATAATCCGAATTAAACAGCATGCGAGTAGCAAATGGACTTCTAGAAGTTAAAATGAAGATAAAAATCAAGTCATTTTAAGTACATAACCTCACAAATAAAATAGTATTTACAAATGGCAGAAAATGTGCCTTCCAACAGCGTGAGAGAGCTTTCAAAAAATTTACATTTGTGAATTTATTAACTTTATCTGGATTCATATGTCTTATTATCACATCCGAATTTGAAACCAGGTGTTTTTGTTGCGTAGTGTTCATCTGTTTTCTTTAATAATTACGAAGAATCTGTTTATATGAATTGAGTATAAATAGAAGAAGTCGCTTTATTAAGTTCAAGAACGTAAGTCAGAGATGTACAAAGTGGGTGATTTGAAAAATATCATTCAGAGTAAAGGTTTGGATTCTGAATTGTGAAGAAAACGAACTAAAATCCTTAATGCTTGCGAAATGTAGGCTTTGAATGGAATTTTTAGGTCAAATCAGTCTGAAAAAAAGAAGGTGTGGAAAAGCACTGATCAAAATAGGACAGAAAATAAACCGGAAGTGGCATCAGATGATTGAGAGCAGTGTTGGTGAAATGTTTTATGCAAAACAGTTAGGCGTAGGACCTTATAAGTAAGGCCTCATTAATGAACAACCGCGAATATGGCAACACAATTCTGACTACATGAAACGTCACATCGGGAGTTTCTGCCTCGAAACAATTGAGGTTTGAGACCATCGTGCCTCTGCCATCACAGCAGCTCCTGACCCTCCCTCACCCCTCGCCCTCCCTTTGAATAATACGGTCGGCGAACAGGGTGCGAAAAAAGTACGCAAATGCCGCCCCCCTTCCAACCACATCGCACGAGCTTCGTAGACGGGAGAATAATTCTTTCGGAATAATAGTGTCATAAAACTATTGTTGCAGAATAGTGCGGGGCCCGGACTGTCTGCCCTCCAAATGCGAGTATTGTGCTAATGGCGATTTTATATGAAAGAGTCGGATGCCGGGGTTGAAGCACGACTATCCCCGCGGTGGCTGTGATGAGTTATCGGTTGGCAGTTTGGCTGTGCAGCGCTAGCGTTGGAATAGTTTGGTGGTGCACCCTCGGCAACTGTACCAGCAGGTGAAGCTTTCCAGAGTATTGTTGTTGGCGTGTATTGTGACGAAGTATTTTTCTTTCTTTTTTTAATAATTGCTGTGATTCAGACGAGATTTTATATAGTATCACAATAAAGTCCCGTAATGGAACAACGTACATGACTGTCACTCGGAAATGGAATACGACATTTGTGCTACTACTGCAGCCTTACTATTAGCCACTGAAGTTATGTTTAGTGATTCTCCTTGATTTCGTAACTGGTATGGGCACATAAATTCTTGAAAACTAGAAATTTAATTAGTTTTGTTAACAATACTATTTAAATGATGCACAAAACCTAGATTTTCACCACATGTTGTTTTACTGTAAAAAGAGGACATAAACTTAGCATCACCAAACGAAACGAGCTTGCGAAGGGTTAAAGAGTATAACCAACTATTCATAGAAATGTGTGGATCATGCTGTGAACAAAGTTCACCTTCAACGAATGGGAGCAGGCTCCTCAAACTGCGCCAGCTGAGGTTACTCAGCGTTATCAACTGATCACGCTGGTATCAGCCTCTGATCACGAGACTAGTGTTCGAGCCGTGATGGCGGCAGGTTTTTCGACATTAGCTAGAGAGCTAGGTAGTTCAGCTCCTGCCTGGAAGAGAGTTCTAGTACCCGTCTGGCCTCATAAGAATTTTTCGTGATTTCTCCCATCAATTCCAGATGAATGCCGCAGCAGTACTCTAAAAAAACTGGCCAAGGACATCATGAGATATTTCCTTCCTCTTCCTTGCTCTATCGTTATTATTTATTTTTACACCCACATGCATTACACAACCACACATGGCGGAAGACTTACGCTCGAAGATGCTTAAAGCTCGTCCAAAGAAGGGAAATCCCCGAAACCTCCTGCGATAAAAGCATGCCCAACCTTTACGGGAATACTGGTCTTAGCAGTTTCCGCGCCCGAAAAACCCCAAATAATCAATAAACCATTCAATGAATATAGAAATGCATGTAATATTCATATATTTTAATCCGTTCTCATAGTTGTCAATATCTCATTAGTGATACGATTTGTACCTACAGGCGTCATACATGACATCCTTCTTGGAAAGAATGTCAAACTATTTCAACTCACCAAAGACGATTTATATTTAAAGTAGTGTTTAATGCGAATTAAAAAAATTAATACAGAAATTTTTGAAAACATTTCTCAATTTTCGAAACTAAACTTTGAGAAATTTAAAAGTTCGTAATTCACATCTAAAAGAACTTCACCGTGACATTAATTTAGGGTATCGTGATGGTGTCAACATTTTTAATGCAACTAAATTACTATTTTCCAATGTGCACAGAATTTGAAAGAAAAAATATGTTGCCTCAGACTATTGATAAGGGTTTATTGTTTTATGAGTTACACGAGAACACGGGAATAATTAAAGAAAGAAAAAATAGTTTCTATTTTGTCTGAAAAACGTTTGATTTTGTTTTTCCGCTTATTCCTGTTCAGAGCATACAAACTGAATTCTCATATTCAGTCTGTCTTTGCTTACGACACAGATTACGTAACCCGTGCCGAAGGCTCCAAGGAAGATGCCATCTGCTATTAAATATCTGCTTCTCAATCATGGAAAAGCAACTTATTTGATCCTTTTAGAACGTGAAGAAACGTATGTATACTACCGTTATTGCAGTATTCTTGAAGACTTTTTTAGTTAAAATACTCTTATTTAATTTATTGCAGTTATGTGTTAGTATTTTATACGTTGTTCGTGAGAATTTTGTGTGCTACGTTTTGTAAAAACATTTTGCATGTTTTTTTCCAGCAACATTTTTGATGTTGCAAGCCACTAATGCTAAATATTCTTCTTTTAAATTAAAGCAGTCTGTTCTCGTACTTTCGTAATTGAACGACAATCTAGTGCACGTATTATTCCGAGGCTCCCCGCGTCAGAACCTTAGCGAGGGGCCAAAGCTCAGCGTGTTTCCATTCCCGCACGTGCGTTGGGGCCCTGCGCAACCCTCCTAAGCCCCGTGCCAGGCTAGAGCCAGCCGGCCGGAAGCCGCCTAACTATTGTCTCAGGGGGATGCAAGCAATTTCCAACGCTGCCCTCAGCTCGCCTGCCTTGTCTAGTGGTTTCCAATTAATTACAAACGTGGAAACGTCTATGTTCTAAGAGTTCTGCTCGACATTTATCTTGAAGGTTGCGAGGAATAGAATGTGAACTACAGTATTAATTCATATAAGTATTCTCTTAACACAAGGTCCATTCGAGTCCCACGTTCCAACATATCTCAGCTATAAGAATCTTTTAATGAAACAAGAAATTATTAAAAAACTATAATACAGGAACATACAATAAACAATACATACCTTACTATTATTACAGATACAGGAAAAATTCGAACTACATATAGTTGAAAATTAAGTTTAAGTATAATTTACAAAAATTGATATCGAGCATACGCACACCACTCGTTTACTATGCCGAGGAAAGAGACAGAGAGAGAGGAGAGACAAGAGAGAAGAGTACAGACAGACAGACAGAGACAGAGAAAGACAGAGACAGACCAAAAGACGAGAGAGACAGAGGAGACAGAGAGAGACAGAGAGAGAACAGAGATAGAGCGCAAGACGGAGAGACAGAGAGAGAAAGAGAGAGACGCGTACGTGTTCATGTAATATTCCCCCGCTGGAAGCCATTAGATCGGCGCCAAAACTACACGACGGTTTCGCGGTGTCCCTCTGCTGAGGTTCTATCCGAAAACGATCGATCCAGGCTCGGACAAGCTCTAAACGTCTAACTGCTTCGGGACCGGATGGTAGTGTGGTGAATGCAGATTGTGTGTTTTTAAGGAGCGAAAGTTGAGAGAAGAATGAGGAAGAAAAGATCACTGGCTGTTTGTGCTCTTTTTAGGTACTGCCTCGGCATTCGCCCGTCGTTGGCGTTGATTCGATAAAAACAAACGGAAAACTAGCCTTCAGGTAACCGACCGCAGAGACTTCTTTGTTCCAGACAGCGGCTGACTACGACCCAGCTACTTAAATATCGAACCCGTCAACGTACGGGTTCGAAGCCTAGAGACTTGTGCGTCAGATGGAGAGCTATCAATTTCAACTTGTGTAGCTCTAGCTCACTCAGCCGGTACGATACGCTGTGTAAAAGCTGGACACATTTCATGGCAGTTTGTTTTCTCCCAAGCCCCATAAAACAGCACACGGGCGCTGCGGTGCAGGCGAGGCGTCTGGGGCAGGCCGCGAGAGCGCTGCAGGCGGCTGGGTGCTTGCCCGGACGTTACCCAGTCGCTTCCGCTCATTGCTTGCCGTAGCGAGGGCGGTGGCGGTGACGGACGCTGGACAGGGGCAGCGGTGCATGCGCAGGGGGCGGCTAAGGATCATCCCATGAGCGTGCGTGGCGGTGCGGCGTGGTTTGGCGGGCAGCTGCGAGTGCGAGTGCCTACGAAGGCGTGCGCTGATGCGAGCGTGCGTCATGCGTCGGTCGGATGCGGTGGCAGTGGCGGTGCGCATGCGGGAGGTGGGTCGGAGCGTTGGCAGGGCGTGGAGGCAGTACGGGCTAGGTCGCGTGGCCGAGGTGGTCAGGTGCGACAGAGCGGTGCGCGTGGGCAGGGACGGTGGACGGATGGTGGAAGCGCGTACGGTGGTGGTGCGGTGACGGTGGGGGCAGGGGCGGAAGCAGGGGCGGAGGCAGGGGCGAGAGGGGGTCAGAGAATAGGCGGGGGTGCGGCAGGGAGAAGAGGGGGTCCGGTCGGGGTCGTGCGCGGCGAGCGCGGCCCCGCTTTCACGTGCAATTTGCGTTTCTCCGATTAATAGTTCAAAACGCCATCAACTTTCACAGAGGTCGACTGGTTTGATCTCTCTCTTGAGACGCCAGTGCGCGCCCCACCCCCGCGCACCTCCGCCGCCGCCGCCTTCGAAACCGCCCTGCGCATCGTCTCACTATCTTTTGCTTCTCCTCCCTCTTCCGTTCTCTCCTTTCTCCTTCAGCTCCGTCACCCGCCCTCCTGTGTCCCTTTCTTCTTTATCCTCCTTGTCACCTTTCGTCTCCTCCTCCTCCTTTACACTCTCATCTTGTCTAGACATTTCAACTGATCTACCTTCCTGTCCTCTTCTCTTCCAACTTTTGTTCTTTTCTTCTACTTTTGCTGCTCACCTTCCATCTCCTTTGCCCCTTGATTTTCCATTTGCTTCTCGTATCATTTCTACTTATTTCCTTCTTTTCATCCACCCACTCCAAGCTCCCACATTCCCTCCTCGCCGACTACCTCCCTTCTCCTTTCCCTGCTCCGACCAACTTCGACCTGTTTCCGACAGCGCCTCCGCCGCCGCCTCTGCCGAAGGCGACGTTCCCTTCTCGCCGCCCTCGCCGCTCCCACCATGGCGCCTCGCCGCCCTCGCCGCCCTCGCCGCCCTCGCGCCCTCGCCGCCCTCGCCGCCCTCGCGCCCACTCTCCCGCCGCTCCCCCGTCTTGGCCGCCCTCGCCACCATCGTCGCCGTGCCTCCCGTGCGTCGCCGCCTGCGCGCTTGTACAGGTATTACTGAGGTGTCTCTAGTTGGAAACGCTGCAAACACCTTACACATGATTTAATACAACGTGAGGCTAACGGTAAATGAAAGTTTGCTAGACGAAACAAGCAAAGCAAAGCAAAGCAAAGCAAGCGAAGCGAAGGCAGGCAGGACGGAAGGGCGATGTCAAGAGGGGTGGGTTTCTCCTCAGCCTTTCCACACCTGCCGAGAGGTCTGCATTGTCACGGAAAATGAAGGACACACTCTGGACGTAATCCTATTATTGAAGTAATTAATTGCAGAGATGGTCCAGTAAGTTATCCTTGAAAACAAGGCCAAAGTAGGTACCTTATATATATTATGTACGCAATAACGCTCGCGCCCACGTCATCACTGCACACGATAGCAGGGACGCTAATAAAATGTGGGATGATGAGATGAATATTTCTGAGATAAGACACTGGCTGAATACTATAAGCTGATTTACAAACGTGCATGTAACGATTCATATGTTTTACAAGAGCACACAATACACACACTAACATAGTAAATGGATTCATGCAAAGGGACTAGACAAACTATCTTGATACATTTCAACTACTACATGCGACGGATGGGTTCGAAAATGAGATGGTTTCCATCAGTGTTCAAACCGCAATACCACACCAAAGTCAAAACCCTTGCTCAAACCGCAACAGCACCCGGGTGGCAAATCTCTGCAGGGATAAAGGGATCGAACATTGGCCACACATGTAAAACCACTTGTAGGAAATTGATTCCTTGCATGAATTAGCAGATAGGCGCAGAAAAACATGTTGAAATGGTTATGCTTTCTCTAATATTTAGCGCTCACAACATCCAGTTTACTCATAAATATGAAGAAAATTTGTAGTTTCAAGACGAGAGAAGAACATGAATGAAAAAAACAGTTCATGGAGCAGTTTTGATCTGAAAGTCCAATTCGACTACGTTCTTCTATTTTAACAAGGAATGACGAGCAAAAGAAAATGAAGTAAACATTTTTTGTGCAGAAACGCAGATGAATTCAGAAGGTTCAAAAAAAGAAGTGTTTTCCTTTTAATTTCATCATATCGAAAGAAGTTCAAATTGTAGTTGATTCTGAAAAAGTATAATAATAATAATAATAATAATAATAACTAATAACAACTCCGGCCTAAATTATGTTCGTAGACGGCACTCATTCAATATAAGAAGCAATCACACGCAAACTCGCCAATTTCCTAGTTCACACGCCTGTAAGAAATAAAATATTACCTCACGAAATACAACACAACGCATTTCGGAATACCAACAAGTTCTTTGCGACTTAAATATCGGCCACTGGGTACGCGCGACAGAGCATTCGCACGTTCCAGTAGAGTTACGCGAGAACATTAAGAGACTTGGGGAGGGGGGGGGGGAAATCCCAACATTAAAAAAGGCGTTAGTTTGCTCGGCGAAAGTATCTGGAAAGTTTTTCGCGGCGCGGTGTTCGAGGCGAGGCGGGAGAAACGAGTGGAGAGAACATTTTGGAACATTCTGGCACCGCGCGCGAGGCAGTGGCCGCCGAAATGGGCCGCGTCGACGGAGCTTGCTTTGAAACACGCGCCGACAAGGATTAATTCGCCTGCGGGGACAGGGGGGGGGAGCAAGCCCTGACGGTGGAAGCGGTGACTGTGCGGTCTGTCCCGTTTAGCTCGCCTCTTTAGAGCACGCAAGGTATAGGGGCGCTCGTGAGATTGTTGGTTATTAATCGCGATTTTATTTACACGAGTGGGAGGACACAACTTGTGGTGTATTTTGCATCGTACAGTTCTTGTTTCTCGTAGTTTTTAAAAGTCAATGAACTGAGTTTGGTCTTCAAGAAACCAAATGCTCTCTTTTCAGATGGACAATTTTGCCTGCATTTATGTTGCTTAAAAGTCAGTATCTCGCTACTAAGAAAGTAAATACTGAAATTGATTAAAACTCTGGAGATTGTTTGCACGCTGTTATTAATCGTGATTATATTTACTCGAGTGGGTAGGACACAAATTGATGTGTTTTGAATCGTTGAGTTCGTGTTTCTTGTAGTATGAGAGTCAATAAACGGATTTTGATCGTCAAGAAACTAAAAGTTCTCTTTTCTGAGGGAAACTTTTGTCTGAATTTATCTTGCTTCAAGATCAGTGTGGCACCACTAATCTATAAAATCCTCCTGATATTGATTAAAACCTTTATTTTCTATGTGGGATATTTCAATGGTTAATTCTCTATACACTTCTGAAACAAGATTATCCTTCGGGTGCTATTTAGTGTCAAGTAATGATCGTGGGTGGTATTTTTGCCACCGATGAACATCCTTCCCTGTTCTCAATATTGCAGCTTCTCGTGATCGTCATTTACGGGTAATTTACTAAATAACATATCTTCAAAATCTTACTGAAGGATATAGTCTGCAATATCAGTCTTTTTTTGGCTTCACTAAACACTCATGACAAATACGTACAATGAAATAATAATATGGCTAAGGTAACCAAACATGTTATAATAATGTGAGAATATTATTAGGAATATAGATTACTAAAATCCACTGAAATCATCTAGAAATTACACAGGCGCGATCGTGTTTATACCGCGTAGAGCAATCACTGATGACGTCGGGAAACTTAGCACAAATTTGGCGAAAATGTGAGTGGGTCTTGGATATGTTACGGCTATCTTGTGTCAATAGCTAACTAAAGAATTCCTGACGTCCCACCACGCTAAACTCAAACATCAAGGAGCAGCGCTTTTATTTTCAAAGGCGGCACACGCGCGATCGCTCGAAGGTTTAATACACTTTTTTCTTACCAAGGTCCGACAATAAGAGCTTTCTGACGAAAATTCTCCTCATTCCGGCTCACATACGTTTTGTTCTTATGAAGTAACGGCAATCAAATACAAATAATTACTATACTTCAACGCTCTCAAATTTAGAGTAACGTTACAAACAATTGTCAAGAGAATGATCTGCTTGCGTCAATTGAAAGTAATCTATCTGTTTGTGTCAGAAATTAACGGCAATCACACGCGTTACAACCATGAGCACACCCATGGATATCACACTACGAGCACCAATCCTACTATTCAGGGCCAACACTTGAACCACAAACTGCGAGGAGGAAATACCTGGGTGATCTCTGGTATACTTCGACATTCTACTCCTGCCTTTTCAATTAGGACCAGTGACATTCTTACATTATACCATAATAGCCACACGAATAAATTAATTTGGTTAAAAAGTTATTTTAATGACTGACATTCATAGAGAAGTCGTCACGGTTCAAGGAATCCTACTAAAAGAGAAATTAATATTAAAATAATCTCTACATGTTGCTCTAAAAGTGAGAGTATTCAATTAATATACACAGTTGTAGAATATCATATTTTAGACAGTGAGTGCTTTTGTTTTGTATTTAAAATTTAATCTCGTTTTATTGTCTTTAATAACGTTACGTGAAATGTTAACTATGTTTTGTATAATCTAAGTCATTCTAGTAATTCTCAACACTAATTTGTGGCTGACGTACTTCGTTGCTACATCGTATTACCAGTCTACTTTTCTGAATAGAATTCGATAATTTATTTCGACATTCTGCCAAACACAGTTCCCTCTTTAATATATATGACTCATTAAATTTTTACTACTATTTTTAAAAATGCGCGTGGCCAATGATCCGTATTCAAAGGTGCTGCTCCGACATTTGCTTGGAGGTGATGAGAAACTACAAAAATCACAGCAGTCGGCTTACAAATTAAATTTCAGCAGTGCCGCCTCACCGAAGTTAAACACATCCCTTAAAGCGCGCCAGGAAAGTTCTCCGCAAAGGCACCTTGCTGGAGAGAGTGCTTGTAACAGATATTATGTTGGGAGCACGACTTGAAAGAAAGTAAAACGTAAATTGCGTACTCACTCACAATCATAGCAGATGCTGCAAGTGTTGTTTCTTTCACTTGTTTTCCAGCGTTCTGTTTGCTACCAACATAAATGCAATTTTTAATAGGAGTCCATGGCTCGGCCCAGTGCAGAGAGATTTTCCTGGCGCACTGTACATTTCTTGTCAAAATAGAACCTTTTAATCATTGCAAACTTCGAGCCGTACAGCGGTACAATTACGCTTGCCGCTAGCAGTACCACTACAGTTCCTAATACCAATCATTAATTATGCAGTGAAAAGTTATAGGAATACATGAAATGAATGATACATAAACCAAATATTAAGTGTGATGATGAGCCAATGACAATTGTTTGTTGAAAGGTGCTGCTCCGACATTCCTTTGGAGGTGATGAGAAACTAGAGAAAACACCCATCACAGAAGAGGGCTTACACATTCAATTTCGGCAGTGCCACCTCACCCATGTTAATGAAAGAGTAGGCTTCCGCGGCCGGAGTTCGTAGCTACTTAGCTGTCCAAGGCACAGGAGTCAACGTTTCGGCCGCCATCCAGCGTACTTACTCAGGGTGAAATGATACGACGAAGTATCTACCAGTCAGTTATGGGAAAACTAAAATAATTCGATGAATAAAAAATTAAAGAAATTGAAATAAACTGTTGGACTGTAGCAGCAAGAATGCAGAACAAAGTCACATAAAATGTTTTCACAAACGCTATTCACACAGCCGAAATACAATGAAATACTCTCATATAACAATGCAACAAATTAAATATTTTAATAAAAACTGTCTTCACAAAAACTGTTATATTATTATTGTTCAGTATTGCCATACGATTACACGTACAACCGTATTTTATCTACAAAAGTATAAAAATGTTCCTGTTTTATAATGCAACTAGTGAATAGTAAATATTCAATAGGAGGGAAGGTTTTTCCAGCAGATTAGTAAGTACCAAATATAAAAATTCAGTTACGAGCATTATAAGAATGAGAAGAATAAGAATATTTATTTACAAACGTATTATTTGCTTTTTGCAAACAAAATCGAATCTGTATTTAACAAAAACAAAGATACGTCTCACATGGCTGGATGCTGCGCAGTTTTCTGTCAATTTAAGCGTATTTTCGAAATGTAGACGTTTGAAATTCTTGCTATGTAACGATATCAAAAACTAGTCTCACACGGCCTCAGGTTGGAAAGATTTCTTTCGATTTCTGCTAACATAGTAAATTAATAAGATATGTTCAGCACACAGATGAACGAGTAGCGATTAATAGCTTTAATTTGAATATGAACTTTTATTTTACAAGCAAAGAAGTTTATTTTACATGCATAGTAGGGTATATTGGGCAAAAATCTGAATGTGATGCATCAAAATTAATTCTATTTATGACATTAAGACATTTGATGTGACGTGTTTCCCACAAATTAATTAATTCACGCTGCACAACTTCATATCCAATAATATTCACAGCTGTGACGAAAGGAAATAAGCACGTAGAGTATTCCACTTATTAGACAATTTTAGTTTAATCACGTCCATCATTCTTCAATGCAGCAGCCATTTCATCGCCGCTACCAGACACTCAGAGGAAACAAGACATGTCACCATTAAACTCCAATTTCGTCCCAGCGCACGAAACAGCCCGTCGTATTTCTCGTCGTAGCGACGGCAGCACTAAGTCACAAGACGGAAGCGTCACGCACTAAAAAGCTCACTTACGATCAATCAGCCGATAAAAAAACGCCGCCCTTTTAGGGACGTTTATTGCGTTCCATCTCGAACGCAATCTGAGCTTGAGATTTCACGGACTACAACGTCGGCCGCTTGACTTGGCAACTGCACACAGATTTTCGCCCGCACCCGCAAAAACCACTGGCACGGTCGATACAGCCCGGAGAGCGGCTCCGAGCGGCGGCGGCGGAGGTGACTGCAGCGGGGCCGGTGAGAGGCAGTCAGAGGAAGAGGTGGTTCAGGAGGTGGAGTGGTAGCAAGAAGGCGGGGTGGGGCAAGGCGGGGAAGGAGAGAGGCGGGTCGTGGCGGGACGGAGCGGGGCGGTAGGCGGGGCGGGGCGGGGCGGAGGCGGGGCGGAGGCGGGGCGGAGGCACGGGTGAGGCCGGGTATGAGGCGGGGCAGAGGCAGGGGGAGGCGGGTTGAGGGTGAGGCTTGGGATGGAGGCAGAAACATAGCGCAGCGGGGAAGGGCGAGCAGGCAACTGAAACGTGAGCTGAGGGGGCGATGGGCGGTGTGGGCGGTGAGCGTGGTGGCATGGGTAGGATGCCTAAGGCGCCGAAAGCGGTCGCGCTTCGCTCGCTCTTCCATACCATCCCCTGCTCGACTATTCCTTCAACTACGAACCAAGATTAGACCACTCGACCGAACATCTCTAAGGAGAGTTACGTAAAGTTTAACATCCCAGCAAACAGCTTGTTGTTTAAAGTATCTTAAGTACTTATTTATCTATTATTTACCACTTATGAACATATAATTACGTATTCTCTTATTTTCTACCAAACTCTCAAATCCGAAAATATTCCTTCAGTAATATAAAAATCTTTGGTCCTGCTCTCTACAATTCCTAGTAGTAATTGGAATAAAAATATGTGAAAGTAAACGTTTTTTTCCAATTTCATTCCTGTACGTATTGTTCAAATGAAATTATATTTTTTTAAATTCACGCCTATTTCTTTACTTTATCATATTCAAATTTTCTGTAAATCTCTGGGTTTTCACGACATGTCATTGATTTGAAATTTAATAACTTTTAACAACTGTTGAAACGTTGGTTTATGTCAACGCAACGTACTTCACTCCCAAGGAATTGCTTTATTACTAACCTAATATTTGGACCCTGACATCTGTAGTTAAATTTGGATCCTGACATCTGTAGTTAATAGTAAAAAAGCTCCACATTTATTTCAGAGGTAAAGAATTATAGTATTTTTAATGACGAAAAGAGGTGATCATATTGAAGTAAGGCCAATACGTGGTTTCATATTTTAAATTCAAGTAAATTGTAAATGTCAAGCAGTTGTTAATATGTAAAACATATTTCATGTAAAAAATAGGATCTCGGAATAGTATTAATATCGAACCAAAAATACCATATTTGGACTTTGCAAATGAAATAACTGTTTCCATACTTTCGATATTCAAATTATTTTTAAAACATTAGTATTATTATATTAAGTGGCGAGAGTACGATAAGTAATTCCTACTTTTTAACTCCTTTAAAAAATAAACGTCCGCACCTTTTTGCCATTCCAGGTGGTGCCTGTTCTAGCCGAGAAAGTTACGGAAAGGAGTAATTGTACACTCAATGTGAACTTGAAATAATATTGCACTTTTTAAAACGTCCGGAATCACTATTTTTGTAACTATGATAAACAAAATAATAAATATAATTAATATTTACAACTCTGTAGAATGAAGGTTCTGTACATTCTTTTTTGATGACGAAATCAGCATGAACATAAGATGTGCAGGTCTGCAATACGTGGCTAAAAATAAAATGTACATATTTTTATTTTCCCGTTCAATTGCTTAAATAGATGTAGCTATTTTGAATCACTATATGCATATTGATTATGAAGTACGTTTCGTCTGTATTAATCAATTATTTGGTTGTTTGGAAAAATTGTTTTTTTTTGTAGTAGTACTTATCGATTCCTGAGTATTTATATGCATCCCATTATTTATGTGTCAAAGTTAATAATGGTTGGTTTTTTATTATTTGCCATCTGGTGCATTAATTACGCTCCGATTTGTGTATTCTGGAGATGAAACTTTTGATAAAATGTACAAATGTTTTCGACTTAATAAACCGAATTAAACTTGAAGTAATATGAATTTTTTTACCTCAAATATTTCCTAGAGGTAGAGAATCGGTTAAATAAGGAAAATAAGAAAATGTTAGAAGGAATCTCCTTTCGTTATTCAATGATAACATAGGGCATTAATGATAATTGTAAAAAAAAAATCACCTCTATGTCAATCATTATCAAAATTATTATTAAGTAACTTTGTAAAAGTCTTTATTCTAGCTCAATTCATCAGCGTTCAACGCGGTTCTCTTGAACGTTTTCACAATTAAGCTGTATCATTAATTTGATGACAATGGTACATATGCATTTTACTGAAGTATGGTTAAAGTCGATACCACTTCTCACAAATCCACATACGTAGGAATATCTGAACCGTTTTAATTCAGCTTATACGAAATAACAGCAGCCTTTCTCTCTTTCACTGTTTATAATTCAAACTTGGAATACTATTTCAGACGCGCTTAAACACGTATTTTCACTTAGCAGCCCATTCATGAACATCACATGCCACTTCCACCCAAATCAACCACCTTGTGGTACTCCTGGCTGCTACCCTCAATCCGCTTCCTCTCCTCTCCCGTCGTCCCCTCCACTTCCCGTCCCTCCTCATCCTTCCTCGTCAACCTCTCGCATGGTGGCGTATCGCGCAACGGCCCCGAGCAAGCCAGAGCATACAACTTTCGGATACTGCGGACCGTAGAATGGATTAAGATGGATTCCATGTCATATCGAGGAAAGCATTAGCAAAAAAGAAAAGAGAAAAACGCGTCCGTCGAAAAGAAACCGTAGATAAGACCGGATAGAGCGAGACGAAAAAAAAGTATTTCCGATAGACTTTGAGCTGCACTTGATGAAGCACAGTCCTCCGCACTTTATGAAGATTTCCTTCGTCTTTTTGCTTTCTGCCCCTCCCTCTCCGCCGCAATTTAATCCGTTGTAGGCCAATTGAGGGCCCCTTTCGCCGCCGCGACGCGCCAATGCACGCTCGCCGCCGCTGTAATTGTTTCCATCGGGCGAGGGCTGCATGGCGAGTGCTGAGGGCGAGTGCGCGGGCGCACGGCGGGGGGGGGGCGCCAGCGCGAAAAGCGTCTCAGCTGCCAGAGGCGCCCAGCAGAGAGCAAAACAGCATTCAAAGCGCGGAGCAGGAGAGGGGGGGAAAGGGGAGGTAGGGGGGAGGTGCAGAGTGGAGGTAGGGGTGAAGGTAAAGGTGGAGAGGTAGGGGTGGAGGTAGGCCGGGAGCTAGGGGTGGAAGGTAGAGGTAGAGGCAGGGGGGAAAGGTAGGGGTGGAGGTAGTGGTCGAGGCAAGGGTGGAGGAAGGGTGGGAGGTATGGGTGGAGGAAAGGGTGAGGTGGGGGTGGAGCCGGGGTTAAGTCAAGGATCGAGCCAGGGTTGGAGGGCGCCGGTGCAAGCAGAAATAGAGGCAGGCGGCAGGGAGTGGAGTAGGCAGGAATGCAGACGACACGGGTGTAGGCAGGGGTGGACGGCACGGGTGCACGCAGGAATGGACGTAGGGGAGCAGGGAGGGAGTAGGCAGGGGTGAGGGCAGAGATAGGGACAGGATCCACCCAGTGGAATGCGAAGCTGGAGTGAGGGATGGCGGCGGGGTGGAGTCAGGGCTGCAGGGAAGGGTGGAGGCACAGGGATGGATTTTCGACACCAGCTACTCAGCTAGGTCGATTTGAGCCGCTGTCTGGAGGAAACTTTTAGCGCTTTGTTTCTCTGATTGGTAGTATTCCGTGGTTTATCCGATCGACACCAAGGGAATGCATGAACGGTACCCAAACAAAAGGGATTCGCACGGCACGCGATCTTTCCTTCCCCTTCCGTGTTCTTTCCACACATTATACTTACACACATTTAGACTTACACGCACTACATTATCACACTTTCAGGTGAGGAGTCGGGAGCAGAGTGCTTGTACCGGTCCCAGAGGTGGCACGCTGGTTGGCTATTCCTGGTTGGGACAAATACCCGCACGGCGACGTTGGTCGACGTCTGATCTCGCCAGCCAGCGGAATACGATCACCTTTACTTCCCGCGACAAAAAACATGCACTACACGTACGGGACTAACGTCCTTAGCAGATGTGTCGCCCGGAATTACTATTCAATTAAACAAGCAAAAGAAGGAGCGACGGGAAGGTTTGCAGGCGGCGTCGGGGACGCAGATGGCGATGGGGTGAGGGGGGGGACGAGAGCGGTAGAGCGGGCTGAGACGCGGGCGAACACTGGCACAGAGGTGGGGAGGCAGGTGGAAAGGACTGAAGACGGGAGCGGTGACGAAGAAAGAGTTTATAACGACAGCCGGAGCCGACACAGAGAGACGGAGAGCGAGGCGAGAGCGGAGGCGAAGTCTGTAAATCTGCGGATGCATTTCTTTGAGTCCCTTGTGATCTCTTCCGCTCGCACCGCCATCGCCACCGCCCGTGCTCCCGCCTCCCTCCCATTTCGCCGAATCGGTAAAGCAAGGCAGTGGGGTTTCGCAAACTTCCGTTCGATTTATTTACTTTTATAATCATAGGTCGATTTGTGTCCAAGACTCGTTTCCATCGGCGGCTGCCGCGGTACAGTGGCGCCTTCAAGCAGTGACTGCGGAAAACTCTCCTACTTCCCCGATTACAAACAACGAGAGATTTTTGTTCTGAAAGATACAGAGATCTGAAACAGCAAAAACAGCGATTTTTTGTCTTTTCTTGTAATAAAGTTAAAGTACATGCATAACAGCTTTTTCGTAATGTACACTCATTCACAATTGTGAACTGATGTGTGACCTCAAAAAAGAGAAAATAAATCTCAATATTTGGTTGAGGTAAGAGAATGCGAGACATTCATTTTGGAAGTTTAAATAACCTATATATTTCATAAGTAGTTAATTAATTAATATACGAAATATAGTTAATAACCTTTATAAATCTTCCGCAGGTTCGTAACACACGTCGTAATATAAAATAAATTTCTTCAATAAAAAAGTCGTTTTAAGTTTGAGACCGTACTGCAGTTAAATATCAAAGGTCAGATAACAAAATATAAATTGTATATTAATGCTTTCATATTCTGTTTGTCATCGTGAAATTTAGAAATGCGAAAGCACGAATCAAAGAAGTTGACTTCGTTCATTCCAATGAAGTAAAGGAGTCAGATAAACTTCCGATTCAAGCAGCGTAGCTGTCGACTTCGATAAGTAAATTTCATTACCCGTTTTTGGCAATTTCCGAAAGCTTAGTCATAATCATCAGTTAAATGTCTTTCTGACGAATTTGATTTCATAAACGTTACATTTCAGCTGTCACCAAATAGACAACCATTTCTTCTTGATCTGCCAGACGAACTGTTAAAATGAAACAGTGTTTATAATGCAGTAGGAATCTAGAATGCCGTAATGGAAGGAGCAGAACCGGAAGGACTGTGAGACGGACTCAAACACAGCGGGAACCGCCTCGCCGGAAGGGCCTTCAAAGAGCCGGGGGCGTAATATCCAGGTGTCAACCTCCAAAGTCGTCAAAGGCATTTGCATGTTAAAGAGACGGCTCCTTCTTTCGTTTCAAAAGCGAGGAGAATGAGGCGGCGGCACCGGGGATGACCACGTGATGCAAGGCGGAAGCAGTCGAGGAGGATGAGAACAGTGCGTTGAGGGAGAAGGAAAGGATAAAGGAGAACACGAGGAGACGGTGGTTTAGGGGGGGTGTGAAAGAGAATGCGGATCCGTGGGAAGGGGAGTTGACAACAATTAATTGATTGGTGATTGCAAGCGCGTCAACTGCTAAGATCATTCGTCCCGTAAGTGTAGATCATGTTTTATAGCGAAATTTGACGGTGATTTTCCCACGCTGGATGGCGAGATCCGGTGCCGATCTGCCCTTCAGCTTGGGTAGATTTCCCCAATCAAGTATCTCCCACTAGCGCTTCACCGCCCCAGATGGGAGAGGCTATAAACTACCGACCGGTCTCCCGGCATGTATGATAGTGTAGTGTACGTGTATGTAAGTGAGGGACGAGGATAGGACAAGGAAGAGGAAGGAAATATTGCGCGAGTTGCGTGGCCAGTTTCTTATGGCACTGTTCCCGCATTCGCCTGATGTTAATCGGAGAAACCAAGTAGAACAGCTGCCGACTGCTAAAATTCTCCTCCAGACAGCAGCTGGACTCGACCTAGCTATCTTGCTAAAAATGTCGAAAATCCTACCACCGTCGGGCGTGAATGCCTACGACCTCCCGGTCAGCTCCACTGCAGTGACAAAAGTTGAAGCTCTGAGCCACCCAGTCCTGTGAGTTGAAGACGAGGCAGATGATGAGACCTGGAGGCAGAGAGTGAGTGTGGTGGAGAGGGTGAGTGGTGGAGAAGGAGTGGGCCCGAGATGAAGCGTTGAGAAGACCCGTTGGTGGGAACAGGAAAGAGTCGTCGAAGAGATGTGATAGACGTGGGAAAGTGGGATGGGCTGTCCAGTGAACACGGCCAGAGGCAAGAGTAAAAAGACTTATAGAAAGTAATGATAAACGATGTAAAGAAATACTTATAAGGATGTTACATTAATTAATTGATGCGACATTCCATTCAAAAAATAGTGCAAATTTATGATTCCTTAATATGTTTGGATACTTGAAATTGGTAGGGTTTGCGTGAAATACAGGCAATTTTTAAAAACATTTTCCTCAAAAAATGTTACAATTTTTCTTTTAATTTTACCCTCATATGTATCTAAAGGAAGCAAAAAATTGGTGCCACTCCAATTTGCGTCACACTCTCTGTACTTTCCTAGATTACAAAAAACATTGAAAAGCACAACATAAAAGAGAGAAATTGTTGTTTATAATCTGTTCTAAAAAATGGGCCTTTCAGAAGTTCGTATACTATTTTTTTGAAAAATGAGCAATTTTCACGAGTTTTCAGCTTAACAATTTGAGTCCTGATTTTTTAAACTGAGCCAGAAAAATAATGAATTTGTATTTTTCAAGTGATACATAAGTGATACAACATGTATGCAACCAAAATATTTAATGTACTAATTTGAGTACAGTGGGACTAAAAGGGTTAATGTTAATCCAATTTACAAAAAGATTCTTCTCCAAAACATTCTTCTCAAAAAAATTCTAAACCGCCAACAAACGAAACAGTATAGAGAAAATTTGCTTGTTCTCTTTCAGCCAAGCCTTCCCTTTAAAAAAGCTTAAATCTAATTTCTTCAAAAAAGAATGTGGCTATCTGTGTCCCCGCGAAGAAGGCAGCAAGTACAGGCAATTTCAAAATACACATGCCATTGCCACACTTCAAATACTTTGTAACACACGCATAAAATGATAGTGATATATTGCTTAATACTTCTTACACACACGCACAAGAATGGCACTGGTATGCGACTCTAATTACATCTAATTACGCACCTCATTATATCTAATTATATCCGTCGTCACCGTTCCTCGCTCTCGAACCACCAGCCCCATTCCTGCCCGACATGTGATCTACGGGGAGAACGGAAACGAAAGCGAAGAGAAAGGAAGTGACGTGGCAGAGATGCGATTAGAAGTTTGTTTCCTGTTGACTGAAAGGGTAGGTCGGTGAATTATTGAGTACAAAAGTGATTTGAAGCGAGTCCTGGGCTCATATCGAGTTTTGGAGTTATAAATCTTCTGTATGTATAAGCCATTGAGGAGGAAAGACAGGTCTGCAAGCAGTAATAAATCATAAAAACCGGCAGTGCCTCCAACGCAAAAGAAAGGGGTATGAGGAGAAGGCATGGAAGATAAGGTGGTTATAAAGAAAAAGCTTGGGTGAATAGTTTCGGAGAATCAATAAAGAAAAGGGCAATGGTGTAGCGATGTTTGGCAGTCCTCCGTAGTTAATCACTAGGATATGTAGTTAACTATGTAGGTGCATAAATGCAACAGAGATAATACCTCAATGCCATCGTGCACGTTTAGAATATATCAGCCTGGAAGTAGAAGTGTCAAGAACAAGTTCGCGCGAATCCTTAAGTCCGATTAGATGTGAAAAAGATTAACAGCTGTCAATTGCAATTTTTAGAAGAATTGTTTTAAAATTTGGTAATCCTTGTTCGATTTGTTCAGACTTTCAAGGGTTTTAATTTATACATAATTGTTCTATACAGAGTTCATACATACGTAAATTACATTTTTTACACAGTACAACACAAACAGAAATACAGAAATAATATACAAAAGAACAACAGTATACCTAAAACATTTCGGAAGTTACCCCATTTAGGGACCGCTAACATTCATAAAATATTTTTTCTCCTCTTTTATATATTTCATAATTTGAATAATTATTATACAGTTTGAAATTATTATCAGCAAATTATGGATGATGTAACAAATGTTTATCATGACGAGTTTTAAATATTAGTTTTGGCTAAGATGATTTTCCGAGTGAAAATATCTTAGTTGCAGCACATAAAGTAAATTAGTATAGATTTTGATGATAATTTAGTTATCCAACTGTTTAATGGTACAACAGATAGCTCTTAATGTATCTCTTTTTGAAGAAATGAAATAGCCAACTTGAAGTTCACGGGTTTAGATGTTCGACGTTTCATTTTCGATAGGAATCTTTCTTTCGCAACACAATTTGGAATATTGAATTTAATTGATTAAAATCCAAACAGTCTCTCGTTCACTAACCTAATGATGTTTTATACCCAATTTTTTATTAATTCATACTATTTAAATGAAAATCTTGTTTAATTAGGCACTTGAAACTCTTAATTATTGAAATCTTTATCAACTGAATTACTGAACTCAAATTATGTAACACGAGACCAAACGAAATGAAAAAAATAATATTTTGTAACGGGACCCGAACAAAACTAATAGATATGAATATTGAAATGCAGGAATGCGAGTCACAATTATTTTCCAATTATTTTGATATTCCAATTTACAGAGAGTTTGATGCATTTTTTTAACCAGCAGAATTAATGGAAAACTCTTTTTGGAACGGACTTCACCCAAATGGATTTGTATTGGCCGTTTTTCTTTGGCAGTTGTTAATGTGAGTTTTCAATCACATAATTCCTCTGAGTTTGAAAAATTAATTATACGCAAAGTATTAATAATTGATTTCATTATATTATTAATATTTCAAATAAAAGTAATCTGAATAAATGTCTATATTGATAAAGCCATTTAATGGGCAAAATTGAATTTGATATAATTTAGTTCATTTTCCTTTTGACAATATTACTTTTTCATGATTGCAAAGACCTACAAAATGTTCAGGTTTCCTAGTAATGTGGGTGCGACCACTACCAGGTCTCGTAGTTTAGATTGGATTAGGTGGCTCAGGGCATCAACTTCTGTCACTACAGTGTCCGAGATCGGGGGTTAATTGAGTTCGAGTCTCGACGGTGGCAGGGTTTTCGACACTAGCCAAAGAGCTGTCTGGAGGAGAATTCTAGAGGCCGGTTGCTCTGATTGGGGGTTCTCCGTGGTTTCTCCGATCAACATCAGGCGAATGCCGGAGATATACCTTAACAAATGGCCCTCGGACCGCGCGCGATCTTTCCTTCCACTTCCTTATCCTATCATCAACCTTACACAAACACACTAGCATGCACTACACTATCACATATGCCAGAAGACCGGTCGGGAGCTAGAACTTGTTCCAGCTGGGGCGCCGCCACGCGCACCATCCAGCGGGACGAATTCACACACAACTTCCATGATAAATACATGCAATAGACTCTACATTTATGGGAATAACTACCAAAGCTGTTCACTCGCAAGTAAACATTAAATATCAAGCAAGTAGCGCAGTACATTTTTCAAACTTAAAACAAAAGGCGGAATGAAACAAAATAAAACAGGGTTTTGAATTAACGGAAGACCGGCCATCGTAAGCACACTACGCAACTTTTTCTCAAATTCCAATGTGTTTTAGAATACACACAATTACTATGAAAATTGTATCATAAGTCCAAAAGTAAGGATTACGTAGATATGTTATAAACGATGTTGTTTGATAATATTCAATGACACAGGGACGTCCGCAGCCTTCGGGAGCCCCCCGGCCAACCGTAAACAATAAGGCGGCAGCGAAGGTAAAAAAGGCGCAAAGCACGTAAATAAAAAATAAAAAACGAATAATTCAAGTAATCGAAGTGCGCATTCTCGACGTCCACTCATGGCACATCAAACCAATCACCCACTCAAAAGAGGCGTTTCCAATTAAAATCTATTAGAAGAGCGCGCCGCCCGTGCTGTTGGCCCGGGTCACAAGTTGGCCAGTCGACTAATCACCCGAGGGGCGCGCGGCGCCAGGCGGTGGGAGAAAGTTTCTGTGCGTGGCGGCGCGACGCGGCGCGGCGTC
>BOPP01000199.1:391035-403379 GCA_017312745.1 Gryllus bimaculatus
CTCAACCCGACCGCGCCGCTATTCCGCGACGGGGGCACACCCCCTTCCTATGCACTCCCACGCGCACCCGGCACGCCCACTCCTCTCTCTCATTCGCCTCACCAAGCCCCCTCCCCGAACGCCGCCACTGACCACTGGTGCTCGCCATAGCCGCCCACTTCACCCTCATCCCTTGCTCCGCCCCATTCTACAACTGCCTCGAACCCCGCCAAACGCCCGTCCGCCCACCGCCACCACGCCACGCACTGCTATCTACTCTCGCTCTAGGCACGCGCTGACCCGCAGCTCGCTACAGAAATGTACCTCCCACGCACCGACAGGTCCTTCGCTCACGCGCCGTTCTCCCCTCTCACCACTCCCACTTCCCTTCCCTTCACCTCTCAAAGCCCCAATATTTTACCGCCGTTTCCCCGCCACAATTATGCCCCTCCTTACTACCGCCTCGTCTTTCCCCTCCCCACATTGCTGCTCCTACTTCTCACCGCATTCCACTAACGCCTCACTCACTCTCCCGCTTCCGTCCCCCCACCTTCCGTCTGCGTCACGCCAGCCCGCCCCCAAAAACTTATACTCTCCCTGTACGTAAGCCCACTAACCCTTCTGTCGCTCCTCTTTGCCCAGCTTCCGGCTCCGTACCCCGCAGCCCTCATTCCTCTCCCTTCCGCCACCCTCGCATTCACAACCCATGCCCCGCCCCGCCCCCCGCTAAGCAACCTCGCTTCCCCTTCCGCGCTCCCACCACACTCGCCCCATCCAGGCACGCCCTCCCTCTCCTCCACTCCCCTGACTCTGCCTTCGTCCGCGCCAAACCCCAGCCCCGCTCCCGCCCCCGCTTTTCGCGTCACTCGGCGCCCCTTCCTGTCCACGAGGCCGATTCAGCTGCCCGCCCACCCCCCCCGAATTCCGTTCCCGTCGCTTTCGGCCCTGGTGGCGCTCTCTTTCTCGCCCCCCACCCCGTCGCTGCAGTCCCCCAACCGCGCGTCCACCTGCCTGAGACGCTCACAGCCTGCACTCAATCTTCCTGCCGCGGGAAGGCGGATTCGGCAGCGCGGCCTCCTTATTCCCCCCACCTTCCATTCGTCGCTCTAATTTTAGTTCTGAACTTTTTTACATTATGGCGGTACATTCTGAATTTAAAACATGCTTTCTCCTAGCGGTAGGTAGGGTTAGGTATTAACAAAGTTAAACTTTTTTTTAAAATTATATTTATTATTTCATCCGTTATGCTCTTTTTTCTTCCAAAACAGAATATGTTTTGTGACATTATAATTCATTAACCGTTCAACGTTTTTGATGATTCGTTTTTAAGATTGTTACTTCGACTATACTTTGTGGCCTGAACCTAAATTTGAAGATTGATAAGGGACTTTTATATACTTCACCTCGGTTTGAAATAGAACTTAAAAAACCACTGGTGACCCCCTGCTTCTCCCTTGCTTTCCACCTGCTCTATCGGAAGGACAGGGAATCGATTCGCCGGCCATTTCCTCTAGCAACTCTGAGGGGGCACCGCTGGCGCGGAGGTCTCACATGGATTTCCTTATGCTCTTTCTTGCGTTCCTCAGTGTCCTGTCTAAGAAGGCAACTCGGATGTTGCCACGTTTTCTATTGTCTTCGCCCCGGCTCCAGCTTCTTTATTTATCTTCCACTTCTTTGTGGTCCTCATCTCCTCTTTTCATTCACACCCTCTCATCTCTTCCTCCCTTGCTATTTATGAATATTCGGAGAAAGGAGGTGAGTCCTCTAGCCTCCCATTGCTTTGGTTCACCACCATCATACGCCTCTTCTCTTTCTTACTCCTCCAAGCCGATATTGTTTTCACTCCAGCATCAAACAATTCGTCTGTACCTCCACCCCCTCTTATCGCGAAGGGTCAACAGATGCCCTCGCCCAAGTCCCTACTTCAGCCCCCATCTTTCTTGTTTTTCGTCCCACATCCTCTTACCCATTCACCTTGCACTTCCTCCTCGTCGTTATCTCTCCATCTTAACTTCCTTTCCTGAATTTAAAGTCCTACCCCAAATAATGAAGCTCAAACTCGAGGGGCGAGAGAGAACGTCCCAGGATGACGCCAAATGTCCGAGGGGGACATGCGCTATTCTATCTTTCAAAGAAGTGCTTCACAGCGGTTCCGTACAGATAATGAAGCCATGAGCCGCTCACACTATCGTTTGGTAAGGGCCACATTGTATCGTTTGAATTTTCCACCTACTCTCATTAACAAACGACCTTGCGTCACTGAGGTAGGCTGTAAATGACCCAAATCCCTTAAACTCGCCACGGAATTAATCTTTATAATGACGAATCTGCCTATATACATAGTCACGCCTGAAGTGGACGAACAACTTAGGCGGACTGGTGATAACGATTGAAAAATATGAATGACGATAGAGGTACGAAGGCAGGTGAAACGGGTCAACCCCGAGAAAACCTGCCGCGAAACCGTTTTGTCCATCCCAAATTCAAACTGAATCAACAGGATTTGAGCCCCGGTACTCAGAGGCGGAGAGCAACGACCTGATGCTAAACCGAGGTTTGGAGTTTGATACTAGAGTACCGGTTTAGGTGGTTCAGAGCATCAACTGATGTCAATACAGTGCCTTTGACCGGCAGAAAGTAGGCCTCGAGTCTAAAGGTGGCAGGCGTTTTGACACTAGCTAAGTAGCTACATAGCAACGTCGAATTTAGCTGCTGTCTGGAGGAGAATTCTACCGACAGGATGCTAGTTTTCCGTAGTTTCTCTGATCAACACCAGGTACATGCCGGAGTAGAACTCTAACAAACGGGCCAGGGACCGCGCGCGATCTTTCCTTCCTCTCAGTTGTCTTATCCTCATCCGCTCCTTCCACACACTTTCACTTGCACGCGCACCACACGACCACGCGTGCTGGGAGACCAGTCAGGAGCTTACAGCTTATCCCGCCTGGGAGGTGCAGCGCTAGTGGTGGAGGAAAAGCCCGAAGCCCACAGGAAAATCGGCGCCGGATCTCGCCATCAAGCGCGCGAAGACCACCACCACCACCACCTCTCGCGATACAAATATGCACTACGCTTACGGGACCAATTACCTTAGCTAATGACCTTAGCAATAACTTCCCTGCACTCGGTACGGCTAATCATTCATCCAATCAAATCCTATCAGACAACGTCGCGGGTCTCTGCGCAAACTGCGCTGCTTCCACTCGCAATGTCGTCGTCGCTAGCGCAGACGCTCGCAGGCGGAGTTATGCCTTCTGACGCGTTATTGCTCTCCGTAGGACTATTGCAGACGCGTCCACTCCCTTCCACCCCGCCGTTCACACCCCCTCGGCAGCTCCTCTCCACCCCACCCCCAATCCCACGTCGCTCCTACGGGAGCAATACACTGCGACCCCTAACCGCTTCTCACGAGGTTATGAGCAGCATACTGGCTCCTTCAGGAGAAGGGCGTCGAGCGGAGAAACCTTTTGGGCAGAAGGAAGGATCCCAATGGGGCGATCTGATATATTAAAACGATTCAAATTAAAATATGAGCCGTTTTAATGCGAAGCGTTAAGTGGTTATTTGTACGTAAATACGGTAATGGATCCGGAGAATTTCAGAGTTCGGCCAGGGGGACACTTACTGCACTCTGTTATATGTCCTTAATCTGGTGTATCCTTCTCGACCTGAAATAGTGGCCACACGTACGATGTCGTGCTTTTCAGTAACCATATTTTGCAGGGTAGATAAGTTTTTTGACAATGACTAGTCAAGTAACTCTTGGACTCACGGACTTGAACTCATTGCTTCCGTAAAGGAATTACATGTTATTGTGTGTCTTCAAGATGTTTTTCTGAAACACCATGTATGTATGCACTGCCGCATACCGACGAGAGGTCAATGATGGACTGGGGCGAAGTTGTATTGCTACTCCGTTTAGAAGAGGGGTTACTTTTTGATCGTGTAAAACTTTTATTATTGGACTTTTTCTTTACACCTAACGATAGTTTCGTATTTACACTCTTATATAATGCTTACAAAAAAAAAAATGAAATCTCCGACGCGCGTAATTTTCGACGAAACTCCGTGGATCTATTCAAAAGAATATCGTCGCAGTACAAACAAATCGAAATCGTTCTCGGACTACCTATATATAAAGTTACACTTTAAATCATTTTACTTTTAATTTATACATGTGAAAATTGTTGAACTTGATCCCACAATTAAAAGTACATCTGGATAGCCTTGTCGCAGTTCTCATCTTGGAAATAATTAAAAGGTAAATTACCTTCTATGTCTAAATAGTTAAATTCTCCTGGGATCAATACATAACAGGCCAACTTTATATACATTGAACTACATATCACAAAGTAGGTGCAAAGGGAATTTCTGGAACCACTAGTAAAACTACTCCTACTTTTACAGAGGAAATATTGCGGTTTGATGATATTTACCTGATACAAATCGCATATCCCATCTGCAGGCAGATATATAAAAGTAATTAAGAGTAAAATTGCTTCCCGTTTTATACACCTGCCGGGTGTGGAGGTTGGGTTCGTATAAGTAAATTAATAGTACCTTAGATGTTAAACTTTTATTTAAATTCTAAATTCAAATAAGTAAATTAAAGGGATTAAACCTACCTAATGAATTAGAGTTTTACCTTATGAGTCACCGCCGATGGGAAAGTGGACAGGAACTTACCTGTAAAAAAGAAATGTTATTATAAATTTATGAGCAATATAATTTTAACAATAAATGTACGTATATTTCCATCTAATTTTTTTCTGAGCAGTTAAAAAGTTGTTGTAACCATGATCACATTGATCAAATATTTTAATGTTTTTATTCTTCATAGAAAATAATCAATAACGTCTATATGTATGTGCAATTAACTGTCTGCAGGACAAACATACCTCAGCCATTACTGTAAATACTAATGATTATCAAATGTGTTTCCAATCACTTACGTTGTTAATATAACCAGAAAGAGCGTTTGTGTTCTAATAAACAACCCTAAAATTATAAACAAAAAATTTAGAAAAGTAACACTTGAAAACGAAAAACAATAAAAAATGGCAAAGTAGTGGATAAAGGTATAAAGCAGCCCAAGAAAAGCAACACGAAGATACGGTGATATGATTAAACTAAGGAACTTGGCTTTTGTCTTAAACAACAAAAACACCTTTCCAAAGAAAACTGAATTTTTCAATATCGAAACATGTAAATTTGAATCGAGAATTGAACCGAAGAATGCCGATTGCATTCCAATCTGTTCAGTTAAATTACTGTGATTAACTGACCCGATTATGTTGTTATAGATTTCCCTACAAAACTTGGAAATAAAACTTATTATAAAGTTAACAAATAAAAGTAGACCGGCATAATTAAACAATATATGCTTGTCAATAAACAGAAGAAATTAAAATGTTTGAGGACCGCAGGAATAAATGACTTTGCATCGAACTATAACAGAAAAGTGCGAGAAGTTTTCTCGAGAGAAGGGAAATTTCAATCAACGCAGTATCACTTTAACCTCTCTAGCAAGCGTTTAGTGCTCGTAAGCGAAAGTACACCTACACGAAACCGCGCAAAGCAATGAAAAATATGCCTTCGTTAACCGGGAATGGTGGAATGAGTTTGCATAATCTCTGACCCTGTACGCGTACGCGATATAGTGACCGAGTATGTGTTTTAGCAAAATGGAGATCAGAGCCGGTGCCTTCACTCGATGCGTAACATTCGACGAAAAAATATGTTACGACTCGCTGAAAAACGTTTGAAAGACAAGCAGAGGTTAACTTAAATTATTGAAGTAACATTAAATATAATTGGATTCTCCCAACAAAGGGTGTTCGGCATAAGGACGTTTAACAATTTATTCCCTAGAGACAATGTATTTCAAATTTAATGTTATGTAATAACAGCTATCAAGAACGCTGAGCAATGAATTAACGAGTCACGCTTTCAGCAAAATTTACATGAAATTTGTCTGAATATTTTACATCTTTAAAGGAATGTGTTATTATCTTCAAATTTTTGAAGACTTAATCTGACATTGATATTCCTTCCAGGGCGGCAGAATTAAATTATCATCGCTAAAAGTAATGAATCTTTACTATACCCGGAAAAATGTACTTGTTGGAAACACATGCTATTGTTTTCATACAATTTTTCAAATAAATACAAAATTATTCTTGTCATATGTGACAAAGCATTAGGATAACATTATTTCAAACTGAATGGCTTGCGTGGCAAATTCCTATTCTGCCAAAAATGTATTTAATAACATTAGAGATAACTGTGAGCCTGTATAAATAACGAATGATATAAACGCCCTTAAATAATTTGATTGATACTTGTCGTAGTTAATTTACAGCTAAATGACGATTTTCATTTTTCATTTTCATCTATGAAACTTGTAAAATCCATCTCAGACTGAGTTTCTCTTTGCGATATCTTTTTGTAATTAACTATTGTGTCATTGCGTAAAAAATTAAGCATATCTAGCCTGCAATAAAATTTGTAGTCGATTTGTAAGAGGCAAAATCCTGTTTATAACATGTACGGAAACTATAAAAATAAGTGTAGTAATAATTCTTTAAAAGGTATGGTATAGTAGCATTTTTTCACAGAATGTTTGAAAATTTTCTCTTTCTTTCAGTTTGAGCGTTAACCGAAAACACATAGAGGAGAAGAAAAACCTCATGAGAAAAGTACGTGATCGCGTTAACTGAGTTGACGCTTGCTCATCCATTATTCATTAATAACGCAACTACCACTGATTCCCTCGAAAACAAGACAGACCGCGCGTCTTTTCAAAACGATGTTTGATGACCAGCTTCCTTTGAGAATTTTGATGTGTGGGGGAATTTAGGAGGATCTCGGAAGCCATTACGGTCCTGTGAAGAGACAACATCACACCGCACAATGAAACGGACATTCTTCCACGACATGAAATACACCCCCAAACCACACACTCAGTCTTTTAGAAATACTTTTGTGATCTAGATTTTCTCTTTAGAACACTTTTTAACAGAACACTTTTTCTACACTTCGATGAGTGTAGATATCCAAAAAATCATATAGAAAAAAGTAACTACAAATTAAATTATAATTCAAACAGTATTATTTGTTAGGAATTTTTTATTTTGAAATTTCTCACAGATTTAGCAAAAGTTGAATATTCATAAAAGAGGAGAACCATTTAATAGAAGATTAAAGAGATTTAGAAAAAAACATTGGAGGGTTTTTCAGAAAACATTGCAATTCAGAATATTGAGGTTGTTGGACGTTAGACAATTAAACTATTTAAAATTGTGTCATATTTCAGCCAATTTATAGCGACAATTAAGATTGTAAAGATGTATTCCAATCTAAAATACGTTACATTGTTCGTGTAACATTACGACCTCGTACACTTTAATGCGTGTGATGTGACTTGGCAAGGCGTTACGTATTTGTAAATCTACACACTCGCCGCCGCGTGGAAAGGCTTGGCTGCCTCTCCCCTCCGCCGACCGAGCTCATCGGTGGCGCAGCGCGTTCTGGCAGCCAGCGGGCAGGATACGCGCCGCCGGTAATCTGCGCTTTCTGCGATCTTGCAACGCCGCCGATTATCGCCCACTCCCCGCCCCTCCCAGACCCGCCCTCTACGGACTTGTCGCTTCCCCCGCCTCACCCGTAGCACTCGCGCGCCGCCCGCACCATTACTCCCTGCCCCGGCAACGCCCCTCCCCTTAACACTCTGGCCCGACCTTACCTCAACCTTACCCCATCCCTCCCCCGGCTACCTCCAGCCACGTACCGCCTCATCACGCCTCTGCATCACCACGCCAGCCCCGCCAAGCCCCGCCAAGCCCCGCCCTGCCAGCCACGCCCGCTTACGCCCACGTCCCATCCGCACGATGTCGCTACACTCCGCCAAGTCACGTTTGCCACGCCCCGTCACCGCCACGGCCTCCCTCGCCCCGCCACCGCTTCACTTCGCCACACCTCGCCACGCCTCGCCACGCCTCCCCACGCCTCGCAAGCCTCGCCCACGCCAAGTCACGCCCTGCAAACGCCCCACCCCGCCCCCGGCATTCCCGTGCCACCGCCCACCATACTATCGCCGGTTTACCTCACGCGCTCGTCACGCCCCGCCACGCTTCGCCACCATCGGCCTCGCCCCACCGCGCCACGTGCCACGTCTCGCCACACCCCCGCCTCGTCTCGCCGAGCCCTACACAGCCCCACCCCGAGCTCCTCCGGCCCCGCCCCACCCCGCCACCCGCCATCCCCGCTTCATTCTATGGGTTCCCTCACTCCGCCTTACTACTCGCCATCGCCCCGCACGCACCTGTTCCCCGCACTCCTCAACGTATCGCGTCGAACCAGCGAGCCCGGGGCCCGCTCCAACACGCGACTCCGCACCCCCTCGCCCCGGAATCGCTCAGGCGATTCAAGAAAGCGGCACGCCGCGCGCGCCGCTTCCAATAGCATTAGCGGCGCGGGGAGCGGGCGACGGGCGGCTTGGCTCACGTAGCTCACACTTTCGCACAGATTGCCTCCGTCGATACAATGCGGATAACTTCATCCCGGGCTGAGCGTCATTGTTTCTTCTCCGCCGGGCGCCCCGCCCCTGCCTTCCCCCCGCCACCGGCCTCTCGCACCCACCTTCATACTAGCAATCTGCCCCACTCTTTTCCCCCTCTACCGCGCCGCCTTTTTACAACTTCCGATCGCTCTCGTGTCTCCTACACTTTGGGTTTTTATTGCGTTAGCGTGCGAGGCATTGTCTTCACGATGGAATATCACACGATTATTCGCGTCTCTCTCATGGTGTGCGCTCGATGTCGGATGATTGTGGACCTTCTTGATTAGTGCTGACTATCATGCGACATCTAGCGGCATTGACCGAGAGAAAGACGCGAAATCGTTGAGCGACGAGGCCCCGCCGCCAACAAATAAAAATCCAATTATACGTTCCCCCGTGAGGCGATGCCTTTGCGCTTCTGCGCCCCCGCCATCTTCGCCTCATTTGCTACCCTTGTATCAGCACGTCTCCGTTATTCTGCTCGCATATCTGTCCCTATTCTCGAGAGAGCCTCACGAACGCCTCTTCTCTCCCATATCCACGTGTTACTTTGTCACGATCTCTATTATTCCCGCGTTCGATATCTTAAATTTCACCGGCCTACCACAAGTTTCTGTTTGCGGCTCATATTATTCCTGCTTAGCCTAACGCCACCCGAACCGTGGTGTAGGTCCTCGCAATTTTGTACCGGCTCATCTTGCTCATTTTTATCTCTCTCAACCTTTTTGCTCACATGATTTCCACTCCCCTCTGTCCTCCCTCACACGCTTCCAGTATTTTCAAGCGTCCCATTTCTTACTTGTGCGCTCTTTCTCATCCTCCGTTCTCTTCAATTAGCACCCACCGACATTCTATGGTGTCCCTCCCCTTACCCCACCATTTCCAATCCCTAATGATTTTTTCTAATGTTCACAGCCCCCTCTCTCTCGTAGTTCACTCACTCTTCCCCTCCGTCCCGATCCTTTCTTTGCCACTTTACGTGCCCATTGACATCGTTCTCCCCTTTTTTCTTTTTTCTTTTCCCCTCCCTTTCCATCAGCGTCTCTACGCTTTCTTATCTGCTTTATCCTTTTCCCCGTCATTACCCTTTCCCCTCCACTCTTAGCCCTTTCCTCTCCCTTTCTTTCCCACCTTCCCTTTTCCGATCCCCATATTTCCCTCCCCCTACACCGCGACACCAGTGCTCATCATTCCGCTCCGTCCTCTCTCGTGCGCACGTCCCCTCGAGAGCGTGCGAGGGCGGCCGCGCCGTTGCGTCGCCGGCCACAGGCATTCCACCCACTCCCGTTCGCCCACCCTCGTGCCCGGCCGCGACCCACCAGGTTAAATTGGTCTCAGAATGACGTCTGCCCTTCCGTCCTTACGCTCCTCTCTCCGCCCCCCCGCCCCGGCCCGCCCTCCGCCCCACCCATTCCTGTCCCCTCCCGTCCTGTCCCACCCCCTCGGCCAGCCCTGAGGTTCAGTCCGACGCGTCCCGTCCCGTCCCGTCCTGCCCTGCCACGCTGCCCGCGCCCGGTCCAGTCCCAGTGTCGCCCTTAACCCCCGCCCCCCACACTCCGCCCCCCCACTCGCCCCACTCCGCCCCCACTCCGCCCCACTCGCCCCAACTTCCGCCCCACTCCGCCCCACTCCGCCCCACTCCGCCCCACTTCCGCCCCACTCCGCCCCACTCCGCCCCACTCCGCCCCACTCCGCCCCCACTCCGCCCCACTCCGCCCCACTCCGCCCCTCCCAGCTCAGCCCGTCCCCGTCTCGACTTCGTTCGTCTGTCCCGTCCCCTCCCGACCCAGTCCCGTCCCGCCTCGCCCCTTACTCGCCCCGCCCCTACTCACCCCGCGCCGCCCAGCGACGCCCTGCCCTGCCTTGTTGCCCAAGGGGAGGTCTTGCCGCAATTTCGGGAAACGCAAACGCCCGTCTACCCTGTCAACTCGTCGCGCAGCGCGACCCTCACCTGCCCACGTCACACGCTGTCACCCCGCGCTCCCGCTTTCAACGCCCGTTCGAATAGCGCTCCGTTAGGGAAGGTAATCTCGCTTAACGCCAGACGAACAGCTGCACAATTGCAGTATAACCAGCGAGCTAGAATATACTACATTGGCTGAAGCGCCTCCATCTTTGAAGCTAGTTGAAGACATGTTTTTTTGCAGTCAACGCAGCGCCCTCTAGTAAACAAAGAATTCTATACTGCGGTCTATGCAACTCTCAGCTGTTCGAGCAACAAATCGCAGCACTCTGTCTGCAAATGTAAGGCCAACGAGTAATACATTCAATATGGCATTCGATATTTTACAATATATTCATGAATATAAAACTATTCGAGAACTTCACCAATATTACAATATTTTCCTACGCAAAACTTGAAATATAACAAGTTCATTAGACTGGCCTTCCTTGTCACTCCTTATCTTAACTACATAAAATAAATATTTCATTGGTAATCATGATAAGGATAAGATAATCATGGTAATCATGATAATCAAATAATCACTATAAGATACAAAATATGACCTGCTATATTGTCGGGAAGTCAAGATTTATGATCTTACTCTCGAGATTTATTGAACTCATTTATATCATCTGTACACCTAGTAATATTACATTTCTGCGTCCCGAAGAATCATTGATGAATTTACAAATTCTTCGACCCTTATCTAGTTCACTAAGTTGTATTTATACTAATTGAAAAAAAAATGAGTTACGCCGGCCTGAGAGGCTGAGGTCACTAAGGCCCAAGGGCCGTAGTTGCTTCGGCTCTAAAGATCCCGGGATCGAATCCCGCCTCGGGCATTGATTTTGTGTCTCGTGTTGTCCTTACGTGTCGTGTTTCCCCTATACTTACCCCAATGACAATCACAAAGGTCACTACATGATCTAGAAGTTAAATAGCAACCTAAAAAAGGTATGTTTGGTGTACTTGAAGAAAAACGTTTTTGCACAAGTAAGCTTTCTTCAGGAAACAAATTCTAACTTGCATTGCTAGAAAATAAATTATTTTCAGTCACAATATAATTAGCTCGCTGCACACCGTGGATATATCTTCCAAACCTAGAAATACAGAGTGGATTCGTCAATTACCACTAATAAGGTTAATTTATTATTATTATTATTATTATTATTATTATTATTATTATATTGTTATTATTATTATAACAAAGAGGCCTCAGGAATCCACAGAATACATTTTGGTTTTATTGAAATTTTGAGAGTTTTGAAAAATTAATGAATTGGTTTAACTAATAATACAAACGACTACTATAAATGTTGACTTACAGGCTCCAACATTTTTTTAAATAGTAAAATCTATTACATTCTAATTTCAACAGCCGATGTATCCTCATAGTATGTATTCAAGAATATGTAGTAATATACTCATGGATATTACACTACCTTCAATTACTGCAAAGATTTGCGAAAAGTATGATTTGCTGAGCGCGGATGCCGACGCTGTGGCCACGATGCCCGGAAGCCCCTTCTCCGCTGCCCACCCACACGTGACCGCCGCAAGCCCCTACAACTACCCCCTTCCACGTCTACACCCCGGGCGGCGACCTGCGCGCGAAGCGTCAGGATTTACGAGCGACGCCGCTGCGGGAGGCGGGGAGTAGGGGCGGAATCGGGTGTCGAAGGACGGCGTCGGCGAGCGGCCGCCTGCGCAGGCAGCTCCAAAAATTAAGGCGGCCTCAGCGTGAGGACCCATAAATACGTCGGGCGCCGCTCCGCGCTGCGCTGCCTGCACGATGCCTCCCCGCATCCCACGACCCTCCTTTCACGACCCTCGATACACGTCTCACGTCCCTCCTTTCAC
>BOPP01000199.1:424631-436339 GCA_017312745.1 Gryllus bimaculatus
AAGGTTACGTTACCAGAAAAGCGGGCGGACGAGGCCATTGTAAACCTCTCAAATCTCACATCAGGCAGATTCACAATTCTGAGAGAGAGATTTGAGAAAGAAAGCTCAATCTCGCCAACTACATGAAGTGCTGCAACAAGCGGGATGATGTAATCTTACACCTCTCAGTCCTCAGAAACGACATGAACCAGCAACAGTCCACTCTGAAACAGAAATGTCAAATGGAAGCAGAAGGCACTCCACGGTGCATACCCGCCAGCAATAGCAATGAAAATTAGGACCGTAGATATGTCGTTACAAGTGGCTCACTGTGGCGGTATCTGTTTTCCAGAGACTGAGACCTCATTATTGCAATACAAGACCAGGTGATACCAACCAAAAACCTATCTCAAGCACATAGTTAAAGGACCCTTCCAGTAGTAGATGTACTTGCCAGAAATGTGTTTCAAAGATCTGAAACAATCCAGCATTATTTACTAACTGGCTGTTTGATGGGTACTTGGGCTCCCTTTTGATATAAAATCAGACATGACAACATCTGCGACGTATTATCCATGCCAAAACTTGCTGAGGAAATACGGTCTTCTGCCGAGATAACACCATATATAAGGTTATCATTCTCCAAAACAGTCCTAGAGAATACCACTACCAAATTGTATTGGGACAGAGTCATCCTTGACAGACAAACCGTCCATCATACAGACCTGATTAGCACTATCTGGGACAGGGTATTGGCAAGAAAGCTTCTTTGTGTGGGACTGTCGCGGTGGTTGGACAACAACAACTCATGACCACCTACCAGACGAAGCTGGGGGAAAAATACAGAGAATTGGTCAAGTCGTGAAGGAGGAATGGTCCTTGAAAATGCGAAGACAATCCCTATTGTAATCTCGCAACTGATTGTACCAAAGGTCACTGTGAAGTCAGTGGAGAACTAGATATAAACAAAAAAATATTTTGAGCAAACATGCAGAAAGCCGTTAATAATAATACATGTTCTTTGGTTAGAAGAATTTGGAGTTCAATTTATAAAACATTGGTTGAATTTTTTATAAACAATTCAACGGTTTAAATTTTATAAATGTTGTGAAAAATTTTTGTGTGCTACTGTACTGTGATTGTGTTAAGTGTGTTGTGAAAACTGTAAGCCGCTATTTAGTTAACTTGCAGTTAAGTAGTAAGTGATCATGCTTGAGTATGTAATCTGCGTACTGAATTGGTGTTATACTGTCTTAATTCCAGAAGCTGCGAATAAGATAATAATTATAATAATGAATAATAATATAATAATAATAATAATTAATAATAATAATAATAATAATATAATAATAATACATAATAATAATAAATAATCAAAAACAAGCCCGACATCTTTGTAATACAATCTTTTAACTCTGCCGCACAGTTTTACCCAGCGCTGCCCCTTTGCGTCCCTGAGCGCCAGTGAGCCGGCGCCGGCCGCGAGCTGGGCCGAGGGCGTCGCTCACCAGAGCCCCGGGCCATTTTGGCAGGCGCGTCCCCGGGGCGCCCGCTCGCCCATTCGCCCAGTCGCCGTCGCCACACCCCCGCACCACGCCTCCCTCTCGTCGGCCCACCCTACGCACACGCCATTAGCAGCGCTTAATGAGACTTTTATTGTACACAGACTCTTACAACCAATTGAGAATGCGCGTTGTCCTCTCGCTTGACCGGTGACCTACACAGGACACCTTTGTCGATCGTTCTCAGAATCCACAAAACTACACTAACAGAGAGCTAAGTTCAGACTGATTCATAGTATTAAATCCAATATGGAATGTTAGGTTTGGGGTTTTATAGAATTAACTTTATCCAGATAGTTCTATACACCTACTCTAGAGTTCAATATTAGTCCGGTTAAGGTTGAAGTGCATATTATATTCGCGGGAGTAGCCAAAGTTGTTGTCTCTTTCCATGCCTCCCACTACTTACTAATCCGAGCCGACCTTAGGTCGCGCTGGAATGCTGAGTTTCCCAAACGAGTGAGGTATTCGCCTCTAGCAGATTAAAGTTACCATGGTGATCTTCCGCATAATCGGAGTTCCCCTCGACAATTGTGTACGGTCGAATCTCTCAGAAAAATTTACTGTTGTGTTCGTCTGTGTTTGGAAAGGCAAGAGGACCAGAGAAAAGGATGAGGCCGGAAAATATTGTGCGCGGTAGGTCTTGGCCCGTTCGTTAAAATACTAGCTCTGCCATTTAAATTGTAGGTTCAGTTCTAGTGTTCATATGTTTCGTTAGGAAAGACCCGGACAACGGTGGCCAAAACAGCCCCGCCGCTAAAATTCTCCACCTGAAATTCCGGACCAAGGTATTTAATTAGTGACAAAAAATTCGTCACCCTCCGCCTCGAAGCTAGGACCTGCGGCCGCATCGCTGTTTATTTGGCAAGTGAGTGACAATACTGTCACCAAAGGTAAGCTGAATTCAACAAACTGGCACTGTTGATGAAACGAGGTGACGAGATGCGTCACGCGACGAAGCGCCTCAATATCAAGACCCAGAGACGAAGCCCAAGCAATATTTTATTACTTTAATGAGCGGAAAAAGTAAAGTATTAGAGAAATAAGTTTACTATTACACTCGATTTGTAAATGAAGTCTCGAAAATTTTTATATCAATTTTACATATTCACAATTGCACAGGTTAAAAATGAATTGTATAATATTTACTAGTTTTATATAAATTAATAATGATATATTTATCTTGCGTGTGGATTAAGAGTTTAATATTTGTTTTAGTAAGATAATTATACGCATCATCACTGTGACCCGGCCGCGAGCTGGGCCCGAGGGGCGTCGCTCCCCAGAGCCCCGGGGCCATTGGCAGGCGCGTCCCCGGGCGCCCGCTCGCCCATTCGCCCATCGCCCTCGCCCCCCCCCGGGACCACGCGCCCTCTCGTGGCCCCCACGCACACGCCATTGCAGCGCTTTAATGGACGTATTAACGACTACGACAATTGGAATGTTGGCTCTCGCTGACCGGACACATAGACACCTTGGTCACGTCCAGACACAAATAACTTAACAGAAACAAGAATATTGTTGATTCTGTATAGTACCAATATGTATGTTAGGTTAGTTGTTTTATTAATTAACGTTTCCAGATATTCTATCACCTGCTCTGGTCATTAGTCCGGTAAGGGAAGTGCATGTTTATCGCGGGATGTGCCGGTGATCTTCCCCCACTACTTACTGAGATCCGGAGCCGACCTTAGGTCGGCTTGCTGAGTTTCCCCAACGAGGTATCGCCTCTAGCGTGGTGTCGTTCCAAACTCGGAGTTCCCCCGACAATTGTGGTACCTATAGTCGTGTGTGTGTGTGTTTTTGAAAGGCAAGAGGACAGGAAAAGGATGAGGCCGGAAATATTGTGCGCGGTCTTGGCCCGTTGTTAAAATACTGCTCTGCCATTAATTTAGTTCAGTCTAGTTTCATATTGTTTCGTTAGGAAAAGACCCGGACAACAGGCCTAAATCGTTTATAGCCCCGCCGCTATAATTCTCCACCTGAATCCGACCAAGCTATTTAATTAGTGACAAAAAATTCGTCACCCTCGCGCCTCGAAGCCTAGGACCTCCGGGCCAGCGTCGCTGTTTATTTGGCAAGTGAGTGACAATACACTGTCACGACTGTCACTGAATTCAACAACTGAACTGTTGATGAAACGAGCTGCGAGATGCGTCACACGAACAGAAGCGAAATAAAAACCAAAAACGAAGCCAATCATTTTTATACTGTAATGTAAAGTAAAAGTAAATTATTTTACAATACACACAATTTTTAAATTAGTTGTTCGAAATATTTGTTTAAATTCATTTTTACATATTTACAATGCCGTTAAAATAATATAATATTTATATTGTACAATAATAATATAATGATATTATTATCTTCGTTGATTAAGTTTAATATTTTTTTGCAAATTCTTCACACAAAAAATATGAACATGATTACGCCAACTGCTGAAAATAGGCTAAACTACACATCTATTTGGCATTACCATAGAGTTTACGATTATTCGAAGTAGACTATAGTAAGATAATTGAAGGTTATAGTTTTTGTAAAATAATTTTAAAAATAGATCTCATCCAATAGAAAAAAGTTCTCATTCTTGCACGTCGCAAATTTAAAAAAACTATAAGCACAGAGAATGAATTACATAACTACCCAGTATTTGTGATATTAAACATAAATATAAGCGACTGTAACGATTGGGAAAAAGTGGGTAGGTTGCTGCGGAAGTCATGTATTTATTTTCCTTAAAATTATTACGTGTTTGAAAACAAATGTAATATTCAATTAGAATATTCTGTTATATGCTGATGTTCAATGAAGTAATTCTTAATATCGAAGAAATCGCTTTCACGTCACAGAAAAACACGAAACAAGCATCAACCCTTCGTTTGAAATACATTTAATCTATTATCACGAGTATCACATTAATTGAAGTGTATGAACTCAATTATGTCAATTACTGTGTTATAACGAAGTTTTCTGCGGATTGATCACTTGGTACCAAAAATGTGGAACATTCCCTTTGGATATATTTTCAGCCATATTTAAGAATGTTCTCACGACCCCGATAAAGCAAACTAGGTCAGTTGATCAATTCAATCAATAGTATTGTCGTAATCATTACCGTATATAGGTCAATGCTTCACCTACATACCGATATTCCCAAAGTAGCTTAGTTTCCTTACTTTCGGGATAGAAAAGAGAATGTCCTAATTACGAAAAGAATGTGCTATTGCAAATGCATTGCAATATGTTAATCGAAGGGAAGACATACTACATGGTGGCTACAAACGCAGAAATACGAAGAATATTTTTTTCTTTAATGCACTTTAAAAAATAATTTACATAGGAATATAAAAAAATGTAGGCACTCTTGGTCTAATCTGAAAATACTAAATCACGACAAGGCAATTTTCTGAACAAGCAACACACAATAAATGAAAGATTACAAACGTGGAACCGTCACAGCCGAATCTAGGTCACAATAAAGAACTAAACTACCCCGATCAGTCCTGCCAAACATCAGACAGCTTCCGAAAGACTTCTAGATCCCCTTCCCCAGCCTTGCCGTCCCACTTTCGCTTTGTTATTTTACGCTCCGTCGGCCGCCGCCGCCGCCGAGTCGTCGCGCGTCCGTCTCTGTCGCGGGCGTCGCCCGTTGGAACCCCGCTCGCCGCGCGCGCTCTCTCTAATTGCGCCCGTCTCGGGCGGCGCGATCGCCCAGGCCGGACTCATCAGCGCCGCCGAGGCAACGGATGGCGGCGGGCGGCGCTTAAATATCCCGACGCGGGCGCCCGACGCAGAGTTATCGATGCGCGCGCCGCCGCCGCCGCCACGCACTGTGCGTCGCGCGCCGCCGCCGCCGCCGCCGCGCTGTGACGCACGCTGCGGCTTCGTGGCGCCGGCGACGCCGCGCCCCGCCGCTGCGTGACGCTCCCGGGTTTCGGCACCAACTGTCGCACAGTGCAAACGAACCCGTAGAGTCGTCGAGACCAATTTATGGAACGACGATGTCACTTTGAAACTTTTTCAACCGTGTGGGCGATCCAAAAGTGATGTTTCCTGACGCATGATGTGTTTAGGTAATCAGTTTCGAAAGTGCAATGCATGGTGTATTGCGGGAGGCGGACGTGTTCCTCCCCGTTTGACACTGAACCTCAACACCACCATGTAGTACCTCAATTAGCGGGGTGCCCTCCCTAATCAAAACAACCTCTAAGCCCCCAACTGGTCTACCAGCATCAGTAATAGAGTAGTGCATGAATTCGTAAGTGAGAAAGGGTAAAGAGAAAGAAGAGAAGAAGGATCAGTAAGAGAAGTTTGCACGGTGAGTGACGCCCATGTGTTAGGTTACTCAACCGACATTCGTCTTTACTGATCGCAGAAATCACAGAAAACTACCGATAAGATCAGCAGGTCTGTAGAATTTTCGTCCAGACAGTCGTAGCGACCTGGCGATATAGCTGGCGCCAAAACTCCGCCGCAGTCGTGCCCGAACTCAAAAACTTCCTGGTCAGGGAAGCTGCAGAGACAACGGCAATTCTGACCCTGAGCCATCACTGCTGGATATCGCTTCGATAATTCTCTAACATTTTTAAATGTTGTGGCAGGTATAGCGATACTTCAGTCACCGCATAACCATAAGAAGGTCAGTAGGACTAATTTCCTGTGTGGATGGAAATTCAAGTTTGGAGGTTAAAGCCATGGAATTGTGGGGACTTATTTCTTCACGGGTTGCAATAGGGCCGTGTTTGCAATTTCGCCACCTCTAGCGTATGTATTTCTATTTGTGTATATTTTCCACCTTCCTTCTTTTGCCTATTGGCCTTGTGAACTAAGCAGAGCTCATTGAGCGTTACTCCAACCCTAATACTTAGTTCACGTATATTTAATACAAAATAACCTACTTACTAGGCAAGTTAGCTTACTTATTAAACACGTTTTATAATTATGTCTGTTTTTGCTATCATAATTTTGTCCATTATCACTTTCTCTACCGTCCTATCTCCAGGCATATCATTTCATTCCCCTGCTTTCCCATGTAGCCTCCGGCAGGTGCAAGTGCACAGCAGGTGGGCAGAGCCTAACAAGAAAGTTTGCCTCCTTGATACCAGAAGTAATGCAGGAGTATAGACGTAATTCGTAAAATATCAAATTGGTGGAAACTCAATACAGGACAAGAGAATAAACACCAAATGCCTGGAAAAGCTTTGGCGATAAAGGCAACATATTAAAATAGATAGACACGAGAAAATGGGGATAAAGGGAGCCATTTAAACTGGACCACTTTGTAATTAGAGATATAGATGCTGCAGTTTTGGCTTCTGCATTTCAAGAGCTACGAGGTAGTTTCGAAGTATCCGTTAGTGTTTCTGCAAAACCTGGCTGCGTACTGAAGTCAACAGCAACCGACCGACGCTGCAGAGCGTGAAAACCGTCCGTATGAACAACCTGATAGATAAAATACATCATACAAGGATCATGCCAATATATACCAGGTTTCGGCACTAATAAAAACACAATAAACTGAAACAATGATATTAGGGAGACGAAATTTCTAATGTAGACTGCCATGCTGCCAATTACCGGCTTTCGGCAAGAACCGTCACACAGTGAGAACAACCAATGGACGTATAATGACACAACTTCTAAATATTGATGGAGATGTACCCTTCTTCCAGGTTTTGTCAACAATAATTCAGTGGGCTCTATCATGAAGAAATTTCTCAATACTTCGGTAGAAAAATATTTTGCGACAAAATATTTTGGTTGAGTCTCTTGACCTGCGGGCTAATGACTCTCGACAGAAACAGTCAAACGGATCTAAACTCAAGACTGTAGTGACAGTATTTCTTTCACGGGAGATGATAAAACATCATTCTGAGTTTTAATACGAACAGTCCTACTGTGCGTGGAAACTCATATTGCAAATTCTATCGGTATCACGGATGATGTCTCATTATTTGTACTGACTGCAATGACAGGAACCCCTGTGTTTTGGCATTAAGAGAAACACAGAGGGTCTAAAATCTTTATTAGCAAGCTGTGGTTTTGTTTCACCTAATAGATGTTCAAAATAAGTTTTCTTTTTCACAAATTAAAAATCTGCTAGTCACTGAGCATTTCCAGTAACTACATCCGAAAAATTAAGTGTTGTCTCTCATATGTGAATAATTATCAGATCAAGACAAATTGCGACGAATTGTAGTTTTTGGAAAAAATCAAAACTAAAAGAAAATATTCCAAATATTTTTTTGGTTAAAATGTCACATAAAGAGGACTACGTTTCAATTTGTTTCATGAAGAATCAAGGCATCTAAAAAAACACATTGTTTTATATTACACGTAATACAAGAGAGTAAACTGCAAGTAACTGAAGGAAATGAAACTTACAACCGTTTATTAGAAACTGGATATTCCATTAATACAAGTAGAAAGTCGATCTAGTTAGTTCCAGAGTATTCTGCGGTGTAAATCCGTTTCCCGAAATGGCGACCAGACGATGTGCGTGACTTGTTCCGTTCTAGCCGTTCGCCCACTGCGCGAGCCAGCGCGCGGGGAATGGTGCGGTCGGTGGCTGAGGGGGAGGGGGAGGGGTGAGGCGGCTCGACAGATAAATAAATACAATGCGCCGCCCGCGTCGCCGGAGCCCATCGCGCGGAAAATTACGTCCCATTTACAGACGGCCGTCTTCCCCGTCTCGCCCCACCCCCGTCCCTCGACGTGCGCCTGACCGGGGCAGCGAGGGGTGGGTGTGGGTCTTGTGGCAGTGAGGGTGCGTGGACGGGCCACGGTCGTCGTGGAAGTGGTGAGAGAATGCCGTCAAGAGAGCAGGCGGTCGGGGTGGCTAGAAGGGAAGAGAAGGACAGAGGCGGTGCGTCGTGGCTCAACCACTCTCCTTCCTTTCCCTCCTCTTCCCTTCCTTCCTCTCAACACCCTTCCATTAATACCTTTCCCATTCCCACCCTTTTCTTCCACTGGCGTGCGCCTGACCGGGTGAGTGGCAATTCTGGGTGCATCAACTGCTAAGGTCATTAGTCCCGTTACTTTAGTGAATTTTTCCTCGGGAGGTGGCGGTGATCTTCCTCACTGGAGATCCGGCGCCGACATACAAATCGGCTTGCAGGGGTTTTCCCCAACCAGTTTCCTCAGCCCGGCGCGTCACCGCTCCAGCCGGGACATGAGCTGACGACTCGACTGAACTCTCGACATGTGTAGTAGTGCAGTGCATGTAAGTCTAAATATAAATAAAAGGTGAGAATATGACAAAGATTGCAAAATAAAGATCGCGCGTGGCCTATTTGTTAGGGTTTTCGGCGTTCACCTGGTGTTTATCGGAGAAATCATGGAAAACTACCAATCAGAGGAGCCTGCTGCTGGAATTCTCTACGTAGCAGTTGAATTCAACGTAGTGACTAGATAGTATTAATATTCATGTCCCCGTCGGGATTCATACCCTGTGATTTCCCGGTCAGAGGCACTGCAATTATATCAGTTGAATCATCTAAGTCGGTCCCATCTATTTGGTATCCCTCACTTCCTTTCAGCGAGTGGAGGGGAGGTGGGGTTGTGGCAGTGGCGGGTGGAAGACACGTCTTGGGTGGGGGCGGCAGAAGTTAAAATGGTAGCAACAATGATATCAAGGGACCAGACAGTAACGGCTACTGAGATAAGGTCGAAGAGAAGGAAAGAGACGCTGGGCGAATATTGAACACATAGCTACATCAAAGTGAATAATTGAACCTACGTGGAATGCGCTGTTTAATGGATGGTAATTGAAATATTTCGTGTTAAGATCGTTGCTTTTGCTTAATTGCTTAAATTTGCGTAGCAAAGAATGCCAATGTGATTTTGGTTCATTGGTCTAGAATTGCTCACGCTTTCCCAAGTCGACGTTGAAGCATCGGCTAACATAAAATATCCTTGAGTGTAACCAACGCACTATCCCGAAGCATTTGACAACAAATTACGTATACGTTTTATCTTGACTGATATTCCTTACCAAACCACAACGAAAGTATTTCTACTGAATTAAATACGCGCATTCTTCGCGTGATCGATATATGCACGCCCTTCAGCTATTTGCTCCCAAAAATTCGCGGCCGAAGGCAACTGCAGACGTCGACACCGGGGTTGTTTCGAGGTGGAGATGGAACACACATGTGGTAGTAAGGGCAAAGGCAATGGGAGAGGGGAAGGCAGCGAATATAGGAGGGGATAAAAAGTGACTGGGGCATCGAGTGACGATTGATTGATTGAATTGATTGTCGATTGAATTGTAAGTGATATCGGGCACGTCAATTAATAAAGTGATTATTCCCGTAAGTGTAGTGCGTGCTTTACATCGAGATATGGAGGTGGACTTTCCATCTTTGTATGGCGAGATACAGCGCCGACCTACCATCGACTAGCGGGGTTTTCCCTTACCAAGTATTTCAGCCAGCAGGGCACCCCCCCCCGAAATAGAACAATCTCTTAGCTCCCGACTGGTCTCACTGCATGTGATAGTGTCAGAGCAGCATGTAAATGTGTTTGTAAGAAAGGGGAAATAAAAGGATATGGACGGTGGTGGAAAGATCGCGCGCGGTCCGTAGCTCTTTTGTTGGGATACTGCACCTGCATTCGCCTGGTGTTGATAAGAGAAACCACAGAAAAGTAACGATCAGAGCAGCCGACCATTAGAATTTTCCTCCAGACAGCGGCTGAATTCGATCTAGTGACACTCTAGTGACGCGGCTGACAAGCTAGTGTCGAAAATCCTGTCCCGACCGGACTCGAACTCAGGATCTCCCGGTCAAGAAGCGAGATCTTGGGCTTGGATAAAGGCGAGAGGAGGCGGAGTCAGCGACGGCGAAAGCGGCAGCGTGAGTGGTGGTAACCACGCTCAATGGAACAGGAAACTGGGGTTCGCGGGTGAAACTCCTCAAATGGTCGGGGGGGGGGACAGTAGAGCCAGAGTGTACAGAACGGGTGCAGCTCTGAAGATCACAGTATAGTAGGTGATTAAATATATTAATAATTCCGGGCATGTCAACTGCCAAGGTCGTTAGTAGGGTAAGTATAGTGCGTACTCCATCGCAGAAAGTGACGGAGATCTTCCCCCGCTCAACGGTGTGATACGGTGCCAACCTATACGTCGACTTGCGGGGTATCCACATCCCTACCAGGTCTCTCACTAACGTGGCACCGCTCAAGCCGAGATAACCTCTTAGTGTTACACTGACCTCCTGGCATGTTCAAGTGAAATTTATTTTAGTGTGTGTGTGTGCGGTACGCAGAAGGCAAAGAAAATATCGAGTTCCTTGGCCCGTTCGTTAGGGTAGTGCTTCGACATTTGACTGGTAATGATCGAGGAAACGTCCGGAAACTCGCGAGGAGAGCAGTCGGTCGCTAGCATTTTGCTACTGACAGCGTCTGAATTCGACCTAGCTTTGTAGTTAATGTTAAAACTCCTGGCACCATCACGACTGGAACCCTAAGGCTTCCCAGTCTAAGGCTCTGCAGTGACATCAGTTGAACCACATTTGCCAGTTTAACGGTCGTGGAATACACACATCTCGCAAGAGCATACGTTTGCGAACTCAGCAACTTCTATTACAAAATCAGAAACGAGAAAGGCAGAAGCGTATATCGGAGCCCTCGCTAATGACAAAACCAGCGGCCGACGCAGAGAGACGTGAGCGCGGGCTGTCACAAGCGCAGTTCTTGGCAGCGGCGCCCTCTCTGCTCCGGTCCGCGCGTGATAACCACGCGCCAGGAAGCCGTCTGTCTTTGGCGCGCTTCACCCCGGCCAGCCGCGCCCGGCGCCGCCCGCCTCGCACCAGCGCAGCCCTGCCCATCCCTCCTTCCCCAGCATCTCTGTCTCTTCGTCGCCTATAGTCAACTAGCCCCGCTCCACCCAGTGCCTGACCGTCTCCCCTCAGTCAGCCCCATCTCTTCACTCTGACCCTTCGCCACCTATTCCCCTCTCGTCCAGACCGGCCCCTATCTTCCAGACCCACCCCTCATCTCCTGTGCTGCCCCACCTCTCCAGCGCCGCACCTCTTTTAGTCCCACCCCTCTTCCCCAGACCAGCGAGTCTCCTACAGCCATACCCCTCTCCCACAGTCATACCTCTATCCTTCTCGTGTCTAGTCAACCACCTCCGCTCCGCCTAGCCCATCCCCACCACGCCCC